>PVJX010005229.1:0-87174 GCA_004027295.1 Dolichotis patagonum | reverse complement strand
AAAAAAAAAAAAAAAAAAAAAAAAGGCTACTGCAGATCCAGGCTAAAAAGCCGTGTGGCGTTCTCCTCCGCTCCCCACGCAAAAATGGGGCGTAGGGTGCAGCCCAGTATTTCAAAAAGCCCCCATCGGGAGGGATTAGCTGGAACCTCGGAGTAGCGGGGTGCCCTGGGAAATGTGGGACCAGGGGGCGTGTGGGCAGCTCCCTTGAACATGCGGGGCCCTGGTGCCCACAAGAAAACCAAAACAGGTGCGCGCCCCGCGACGCCTGTCAGGAGGGCTCCACCGGGTGGAGAAGTAGCAGCCACTGGCTCTTGTTCCCCAGAGACAGAACAGGGAGGGGCGGGAAACCGAACGCCTCTCCCGAGTGCGGTACGGTGCTGGGCACCCCGCCTCGCGCGCCCAGGTGCGCCCCGCGTGTGCAGGAGTCCGCATCTTGGTCAGCGCCACACCTTGCAGGCGTCAGCACTATTCCGTATCCCGCCCTCCAACACCACCCCGGCTCGGACCCCTTCGTGTCGCATGCCTCCACCCCCGTCTGTCTGCCTGTCTGTCCAGATCCCAATTCGGTGCGCTCGGCCCTGCTGAAGTCCCCCTGGCGGTCTCCGTAGCCGTGCAGCCCCAACCCAGGGCTCCCTGAAGGAGAAAATCATGAATGAACGCAAGCGGCGCTCCGACTCCCCCGCCCGCCCTGCCAGGCCACCTCGTCGTGGGGCGGGGCCTGCGGGGACTCCTAGCTGGCTGGCTGCGGGTGGGGGGCGCCTGTGAGGGGATTCGAGGCCAAAAGTCAGCGATCCGCCCCCCTCGGGCCTTGGGCGCCGCCAGAGCGCCCCCGCCCCCACCCCGCCAGCCCGGCGGAGCCCTGCGCAGTACCCGGGGGCGGGGCGGAGCCGGCCCCGGGTGCCGAGCGGACCCCGCGACTGCGCCGGGAACTCCGCAGCTGAAGCGCGCTCGGCTCGGCGATCTAGCTAGGGCGCGCGCGCGGAGCGCGGTCCTGAGCGCCAGGCGGACGGACCGACGGACGGACGCCCCCGCACACGCAGACGCACAGAGCTCGGCGCGGCCCCCGTCGCACACACGCGCGCGCAGACACACACAGGGACACACGCAGACACACGCACCCTCGCGCGCTCTCAGCTTCCTGGCACCCTCCTGCCCACCAGCTCGCCCGCCCGCCGGCGCCTGGAGCCCGCTCTGGCCGGTAAGTGCGGCGCCCCCGTCGGCGCCTTTGTGTGTCGAGCCGGAAGGCAGAGGTTGCGGGGGGGGGGGTCCCTCCTGGGGCGTCAGAGAAACTGAGATCTCATGTGGCCCTCAAGACCCAGGAGCACTCGCCCGCCCCCGCCACGCCCCCCATGGGGCTCCCTGCGCCCCGCGGGCTGGGGGAGGGGTTCCAACGCGGGGGAGGGGGCTCCATGCTGGGAGGGAGCGGCAGCCACTCCCTACGAAGCTCTTTCGTGGTTCGGGGAGGTATGAGGACAGGGGTCCAAGTCTGAGCCTCAGCGAACGAGGCTGGTGCGCGGCTCCTGGCTGCATCTTTTTTCCAGAGTCTGAACCCTCCGAGGGAGGCCAGGATCGCTTGTGGCCTGCTGGTTTCTAAACCGCGGGTCCCAGCTTGCCCACGGCTTCGCCTTCCCCGACCCTTTAGCCTTAACCAGCCGTGTGCCACCCACTCCCAAAATAAAAACCCAGGGCGTGCCCCTCCCCCAGCATATTGCATTTTCCTGGATGAGGCCCAGGCTCCTGCAAAACCCAGAGATGAACCAGTCAAAGCGTTGGTGTGGGGGTCCCTTCCCTTATCAAGAATCGGTATCCTAAAGGTTCAGGACCAGAGGAACCATAGGAGCTCTTTTAACCCTTCATTTGATAAATGGGGAAACTGAGGACCAGTGAGGTGGCTCGATCCAAGGTCACCTGAATTTGAGGTGCCTGGCTTGCATATTCATTTTCCTCCTCCACAAGTAGACCCTGTGCCCACTGATGCCCCGGAACCCCAACATTGACCTGAGTGTAGCATGGATCTTTCCAGCCTTGCCCCCACCTGGCGCGGCAGGTGCCGTTCTGTGCTGTCGTGCTTACTGTGTGGGAAAGGAGAAGACTGGCCTTGCGATTGCCTCACCCAGCCTCAAATGAGCACTCCAGGTTTGGGGTTCAGTTTGGGAGAGTGAAGCAGCCTTGGGAGGAGATCAGATGCCAGGGTGCCAGTCCAAGCCTTTCTAGGAGTCAGCGAGCCTGAGTGTCCTCAGTTGGACCAGGTGATGTGGTATTCAAGGACTCATCTCTATCCCCCACTTTGACCTGACTTCGTGGTCCCCCACTCACTCTCCTCTCGTGTTTTAGGGCCCTTTCAGGCCCTTTCTACTCCAGACAGCCACCTTTCATCATTTCTTTGTGAAGGTCCCCAGGTCCCTCGAGTCAGGCCGCCTCCTCTTCCACCTTGGTGTGTGTCCTGTGGCTCTTGGTATCGCAGACAAAGCTGTGGGGAAGCTTGAGTTGCAGCCACATGAGACTTGATGGTGTCTCACCACCAGGCTCCCTCAAGGGCAGCACGCGTCCCAAGCTAAGTCTGATGCCTAGTGCAGAGGGGGTGCCCCCAGAAGTGGGTTGAGGGACAACAAGCCCAGCTGGAGGGTGAACGGATGCAGTTGGTCACCTTCAAGGAGACCCTAGATGGGACAGTTGGCGTGGACAGTGCTCCATCTCCAGGATCCTGAGCCTCTGTTTCAGGAGCTTCCTTCTTGAGTGGGGTGAGCAACTCAGCACGGAGCACAGCCGGGGCGGCCAAGTGGCATCCGTCCAGGGGCTGCTGCTGACTTCGTAGTCCACGTAGATGGCACTGCCCCCTGGGAAGTGCCATTTTTATGCCCTTCATAATGAACAGTGGTCCTGGGCTTTGCCCTTCTGGGTCTTCCCCCAGGCCCAGACTCTTCCTCACTGGCTGTACCATTTCAGTAAATGCATACAACTTCTCTGCAATCTCAGTTTCTCCATCAGAAAAATCAGATTATGGAGTTGGAGATTTTCAGCTCTAAACTATTGATTGGGGAAAAGCACATATTTATATAACTGCAGTGGGCCTGGTTTCTTCTCCTACTCTATGTGGGAATAATTACAGATTTACAGCAGTAACATGTGTAGGATACTGAGCATAGTACCTAGGGCTTAGAAAAAGCTAGGAATGAGTAGTTATCAATACTATTAAGCTCCCAGGTCATGAGTCTTTCCTCTACTTCTTCCCTTGTTCAGATCATGCAAGGATGTGGGATTTTAGGTCCTCTTTCAAAACAGTCCTCCCCTACTGACATAGTCCTGGCTTTAGTGCTCAGACAGTGTAAGACATCCATGAAACCATCTGATAAAACTCTGTGTACCAGAAATTGGTACCTTAACATGAGTGATCTTAAAAATCTTAATATAGCGTCAACACTCAAGAAGCAAAAGTGGCATGCGCAAAGGGCAAACAGGAGTGAGGACTTCTAAGACGTGTGCATAGCCGGAAAGGATCAAGTTGCAACTGGAGGCAAAAGGATAGAAGAAGAATCGTGGAAAGGAGAGAGGGTAGGAGGATGGAGACAGATGTTGGGGACATTGAAGGCAAAGCTAAGGTGGTGGCCTTTAGTTTTTGAGTAGGCCACAAGGAAACTGGCCAGACTGGCCATGAGGAAACTCACTGTAGCTGTCCAGGTGGAGCACAGGCTGGAGAAAGAGAGCTTGCTGGCAGGGAGCCCAAGGAAGAAGCCATGGAGGTGGTCTAGGGGAGCGAAAATGGGACTCTGCTGGGGGTGGTTGTAAGAATGGACAGAGAAAAGGAGATGATGCAAGAAGCCTCAGGGTCACTATACCAGTGACTGATTGGATGTGGTCACTGGAGGGAGGGAGGAATGGATGATGACAAGGCTGTGAGGTTGAATGGCTGAGGCTGCCATTCACAGAGAGAGCTGAGCAGGAGGGAGAGGGGGCAGGTACCAAGCACTCCACATTGTCAGGCATCAGTTCATTCATTCATCCATTCATTCATTCTCCATTTCCATGTAAATATCTGTTCAGGGCCAGGTTGCTACAGGCTCTGGGAATGCATTGCTGGAAAAGATTAACTTCCTGCCTAAGTTCTACCAGGAGAGACAGAAAACAAATCCTAAGCAAAGATAAAATATTTCAGGTGATAAGTAGGGCTCTGGAGAAGAATAAAGCATGATGAGGGGTGACTGCAAGCAGAGCAGGGGTGGAGACAATTTTCCCTTTAAACAGAATTGGCTTTCAGGAGGTGATATCTGGAACAGAGCCCTGGATGCAGGGAAGGGACTTGAGGGAATGGTTTTCTAGGAAGAAGAAGAACCCACAAATGTGAAGGCCCTGGGGTAAGAATAGCCTTGGAGGTGTTCAAGGAACCTTTCCAGGAACCTCAGGTGTGTCTTTAAGAGATAGGTTCCAGGGAACAGAGCCTGGGGAAAGGTGACAGAAAGGGGCAGAGCCAGTCCAGTCGGTGCTGGTGAGGCCAAGGATGAGATGCCAGGTGTTAATGGGCCTCGTTCTCCTGGATGCTCAGGGCCTAGCAAAACAATGCAGAGTCCAGGCAGTGGCTTGCTGAGCAGTTGTTGAATGAATTTCTTAGACTAATATGAACCCATAAATAAAGATATTGTGGCAACAGTGAAGGCAGAGGAGGCCAAAGTACAATCGCAGTGGTAAAGTTTCGAGCACTCAAATGTCTGTGTTGTCATTTGAATAAAAAACTTGAGTCAGATTCGCGTATTTTATTTAGTACGGCTTGATGCTGTAAACACTGCTGTTGACTAAGATTAAATAATAAAACATACCTGAAATGACTGTAGAACAATTAAAATGGTCACATTTTGGATCTTCCTTCATCCTTCTTCCAGCACAAAGATGCATCCCTTCTGGCTTCTTTTCATTTTCCCTTAACTCTTGTGCTCTCTGCCATTTTATGGACATTTTAAAGAAATGCATTTCTAGCACTCCAGAGGATAGCTGATCATGTAACGCATTTATCTACATTAAATTGCACAGGGGATGTGTGGATATTTCAAAGTAGACAGCACCCCGTATCAAGCATGTAGTCAGTTCCCCGGGAAAAATACATGTGAGCCAGCGTTCTTGTCACTGTGGATGGGCACAGCTCTGTAGAAGTGTCCATGTCTGCCTTAAAGTTAAGATTAAGTCTCCTGAGCTAGGGTTCTTCCCATCCCCCAAACTGTCTTGGAGACAGGTTTCCCTGTCTCCAAGATAGAACGTGAGTTTCTAAGGTCCCCGGATGCCCATGCTCTTCTGGCCTGTGCCATGTGTGGACCCACGTTATTGTCTTTGAACAAGAGAGTGAGGCTGTGGCCCACTGTGGCACTCAGATACCTTGGTGGCTCTGAGGTCCTGCTGCGGAGATTGGGTTTTCCCGTCAGCAGAAACAGCCAGGCGTTCGGTGATGCTTTACAAGGGTCACGTTGGCCTGTGGTCCCAGTCTTAGAATGCTGAGAGCTCTGCAGGTCTGTCACCTCTGGAACCTGGAAACTGACATCATCCTAAGGGGCAGGGAAAAAATTACAAGCGTTGCATTTTTAAATGATGCTATTACAAAAAAAAAAAAAATTCTTCCTTTCCCTAAACTAGAATGTTATAGGAAATAAGATTTCTGCCATTCTTCAGCACCCCCTCCATCTTGTGGGACTAAGGACCTTGGCCACCAGCATCTACAAAGCTCAGAAATTTCCAAACTGTTGAAGTGAAAAACTTTTCTCTGAACTTATAAAGCTGGGCATAGTGACGCACTCTTGTAATCCCAGCACTCAGGAGGCTGAGGCAGGTGGATTGCTGCAAGTTCAAGACCAGCCTGGGCTACAAAGTGAGCCCAAGGCCAATCTGAACTGCATAGTGAGACCCTGTCTCAAAAAGACAAAATAAATAAATAAAATAAAATTTTTAAAAGGAACTTATATCACCTGGTACAAAAGTCACTCACTTGCTACCTTGAAGCAACTGTGTCTCCTTTTTCCATACCTGGGGTACAGCATGTCGGGCTGAGAAGGAATCTCCTTGAGTTCCATTCAGAGGGGCCACCGTTCGCAGATGTGTGACAGCAAGCGTTGTGGTAGACGTTCCTAACTCCAGGTTAAAGTGGAAGTTCAGCTGTTCATAGCCAGTCTCCCAGGTTACTGTGACGGTAAATAAAGACCCTGAAAAGTCTTCCCTCTTTGTGGTGAGGCAGTTGGTTGCAGCTGGATATACCAAATCTCAGCATCACTTTTTGAAGCGTCAACTTGAAATGCCCTCCAGCGCTGTCCATCTCTCCAGAAACTCTCTGAAGGGACTCCGTGGAGGTGGCAGGTAGCACGTGGGCATCGAGTGTCAACCTCAGATTTTATAAGACCGACTGTATATATTTCATCAACTGCCAAGAGTGCTACCCAGCCTCTAAAAAACAAACACGGTTGTGAAAATTAACACAACCATACTCCACACTACAGAACAAATGTGAAATGAACCACTATTTTCCGTGTCCCATTGTGAGTGTTTCCAAAGATCTGCGTTTTTTAATAATTGAAATCAGCCCACGTGTGGTATTATACTACAGTTTTCACTTAACTTTTTATCATAACTTCTACATTCATGATGGTCGTCATTTTATTCTCGATGGCTGATTGTGTCTTATGTTAACCATTTCCTTATTGTTGGCCAGCACTGAGCATCTCCAAGAACATAGCTTTTCCGCCTCCTTTTCAGGGCATCTATTTTAAGCATCCTCAAAAGGATATGGTAGGAACAAGGGTAGATAAAGAGGATGCAAGAGAAAGAAATTATGAGCAGGTACAGATGGTGTGAGCCCAGGTCCTGAGGCAGGAAGGGAATGAGGAACACTGTAGCTGGAACCTGTAGCTGGACCAAATGGAGATGGAAATGGGACATGACCAGGAGGCCAGGTCATGGGGCATGTTGAAGGTGTCTCTTTAAACTGCTGGTTTTAATTCTTTTTGGTAATTATATCTTGTGGTAGAATTGGTTCACAGCACAATTCTGTGTGTAACTTTTTAAGACGCTATAGGGTCCTTTCTTGGAAAGGATTTTTGTTGGCCCTACATTTTAAAAAGATTTCCAAGTGAAGACTTAGGAGGGAAGGGTCCAAGAGGAAGCTGATACTATAAAAATAAATAAATTTTGTGTGAACAGCTCTGCACAACCTTGCAGGCATTAGGAGGAAAGACAGAGCGGAATACAAATGAGTCCAGCCTCCATTTCTGAAAAATTATTGTGATCTAGAGGCATTGTGGGTGGAAAATGAAAGCTCTCAGGAGAGAGCCTAGTGGGTGGAATTCATTCATGCATGCAGGTATTTACTTCACCTCAAGTTGTGGTAGACACAGGAACATCAGCAGTCTGCACGGCCAGGGGAACCCTGCCCTCGAGGAGCTTACAGATGTCTAGAGGGGCTGCCGCAAAAGCAGCCTGGTAACAGCAGTCCTTATTGACGTGTGTGCTGGTTACAGTAGGCACTCGCGTCTCCTGAGTACTTATGACGTCATCTCCACGTAATCATCCCAGTGTAATAGTTAAGGATATTTTTATTATCTCAGCTGGCAGGTGGGTAAACGGGCTAAGCTTAAGGAACTTGCCAGGAACACACAGCAAGTTAATGGGCAGTCAGAAATCGGAGCACTGGAATGGAGGAACATAAGAGTCACCTACCCAGAGTGGAAGTCAGAGGGCTTCCTGAAGGAAGAGATCTTGTGAGTTCTGTAGCCCAGCATCTCAGAAAATGATTTTCTGTAGCAGCCAGCCCTGCTTCCTGTAACTTCAAACTCCCAGGAAGCCAGACCGGCCCAAGCTTCTATCTCAGAGGAGGATGGTCACCTTTATCCTGGGTGTTTCTGAGGAAAGCAGGGGTAGAGTGTTCTCCTTTTCTTGCTGACATCTGCTGCTTTTGCCACTTCCTTAATGGCCTCCTTACAGCACCCATGGTACCAGGGATTCCTGAGAGGAACTTTCTGGGACCTCTGCAGCCTGCACAGATACAAGCCAGTGACTGCAGTTGGCTGAATACAAGCCTGGAAGTGGCAGTGAAAATCTTGATTCTGTACCTTCTGTGCTATGTCACAAACCGACCAAAGCTCCAGCTTCCTTAGACACAGATGTAGCCATTTCTCTTTGCTCTTGAATTTCCCTTAAGACCCTGCAGGGTGAGTAGCAGGGATTCTCAGCGGGGACACTACGAGCCTTCCGGTAGGAGAGTCCTTTGCCCTGAGAGCATCTTTTGTCCATACGTTTGCCAGTGAACTCTTTGATCATTGTGCTGACCCAAGATACGCACACAGAATCTTCAGGTCTGTTTTATAAGTGTGCAGATCTGAAGTGATCCCTTCGGTGAGTTTTGACAGTGACAAGAACTCGCATAGCTGTCACCAAGATCCAGACTCAGAGCTCTTCCATTGCCCCTTAGAGTTTAGAACTAACAGTTATTTCCAGTTCCAGGCCCATGGGTGAGTTTTGTCTATTCTTGACCTTCATGTAGTCACATAGTATGTTTCTCAGTGTCATAAAGTGGTTTTTGAGATCCATGCATGTGGGGAGGCACACACACACATGCACACCGCAAAGACATACACAGATGTCTAAACTGGCAATGCCTTCCTCCTTCTCCCTGAGAAAAAGTGGCCACTGGGTTATAAACAGTGTCTTAGCCTAAGTGCAGAGCCTGCGCCAGGGCGTGTGAGGAGCGTCACTCTCCTGCCTAGCCTCTCACCCCACTGAGGTGCACACTTTGCCCTTTCACCTGTCCGGGCTTTGCACCTACCGTGTGTCCTGTCTGGACTGTGTCCCCCACTGTCTGGGGACCCCGGGCTCGTGCCTCAGGTTTCTTCCAGGCAGCTCCCCGGCACGCTCCTAAGGCAACCTTCATTTCCAGTTAATTCGTTTCTGACTCTACCCGTTGGACCAAAAGCTGGTAGTAGGCAGCAGTCCCGGTTCCGTATTCCCACGGGCCCAGCACAGAACCTGGTAGTAAAGGAAATGGACCTAAGGTTGTAGCAAGTTTTGATTTATCTTAGTCAGACAGACTGAGTTTAGACCAACTATGCAAAATACATCCCAAATCACCGTGAAGCTGGTAAACCAATGATGGTCAAAGAAATCTAATTTCCTGAAATTTCCTGCCAATGAGGCAGAGACCTCTACCCCTTACCCCAGAGGACCTGGCATCAATGAGTGCAAAGCACTGGAGGAGGAGGAGGAGGCCAGAGTCAGTCAGAGAAAGTTGCCTGGAAGAAGTGGGTTCCAAGGGTTTTCAAAGAAAAGCCTTGATGTTGAGCCCAGGAGTTACATAACTGGGGGACAATCCATAGAGAGGCTTAAAGCATGCACTGTCATTTTGTGACCCTTGTACCGAGGCTCACACTGCTGCCCTTGCCTTCTCTTTCACTCTTTCCTTCCTCCCTTTTCTTCTGCTTCGTCACACCTTCCCTTCTCTCTTGTATGTCCGGAGGTACAGGAAAGAACTGAAAACGCATTTCCCTGCCTCCCGTCTATACACTGCACTGGGCGCCTTGTCCTGGGGACCTAGGAGGAAGCCCCTCCCTTACCGTTCTTAGCCTGAGCAGCTTGCAGAAGCTGGTTGTGGACAGGCCGGCCGGGAGCAGCCAAGGTTGGGTGCACGCTGTCTCCAGGTCCCATGCCACGAGAGAAGCGCCATGGGTGAAGTCAGCCCATGCAGTTGACTCACTGAAGCGACTTCTGGGGGAGGCCTGAGCAGGAGTGGCCTTGGAAGGGCAAGAGGCCACCACCTGGCAGGGAGGAGCAGAAAGAGCAGAAGGGAAAGCAGAAACGGGGCTGAGTGTGACTAGGGGTGGGCGGTTTGGAGGCACAGGGGGATCTGTGAAATTGGGCTCTTTATGCGCCCTGTTTAGGGCTCTGGGTCTGGCTCCAGGGGACCTGGGAACAGCCCGAAGCTCTCTGAGGGGAGAAGAGTCAGTAGTGCTGGGGAGTCTTTTCTCACCCTCCAGCTACTCCTCCCACATTGTTCTCATTGGCTTTGGGGACCTGGCAGAACCTGAGGAAATCCGAAACAGATCTTTGTAGCTGATGGCACTGCCTGGTACAAAGCGCAGGAGTCTTACGCCAGGTCGGCTTGGAGGGAAACCGGAAATGATGCTTTGAACGAGGTCAACAGGAAAAGTAGGCAGGGTGTCTCCTTCAGGATTGCCTAGCACCCACTCTACGCATCACTCATGTCCCCATCTTCACTATGACCCTGAGCTCTCAGGGCTTCCATGTTACAAGGAAGGAAACTGAGGCTCAGAGAGGTTAAGACCCTGGCCCAGACCCCCATGAGGAACGGGGAAGAACACGGCACTCCATCCAGCTCGGTCTCTCTCTGAATTCATCCTTCCAGGGCACTGCAGTTGCCTTAAGATATACAACCTTAAGATATACAACCTCGTGACAGGTCAGCCTGTCATGTTTGATTGAACACATTATTGAGGACCTCTGTGGACAGCTAACCTAACCAAATTTCCAGCTGTACCACCCAACACGAGGCAGTGAGAGAACCCGCCACTGTGGGCCCAGGTCCGAGCTCTGTCCTGTCTTCTCCACTGGCCACTTGAGGACCAGAGTGACCACCAACCTGCCCTCATGTTGGACCCTAATCCTTCTCAATGTTTTTCAACTCCTACACAGTGGGATAACGATGTTGTCTTCATGGGCTGTCACAAGGATGTAAGGAAGTAGGATATTGGAAATCATGTGGCACATCGTGGGCATTCAGCTTCTACTTACCAGATTTGAATTCAGGAGGTGAGACCCTTCTCAGCCTTGGTTCCTGATCCCACCTGGGGTTTTTTTCCTAGTTATGCTATTCTTTCTCCTGGCAGAAGATTCTCAGATCCAGCCTCTGCCTGGCCTCCCCCAAACCTTGCTTTGGGCTCAGTTTGTCTAACTCCTTCACCAAACTCTGAGTTGCAATGGTCCTTCCTTCTCGATGGATGGAAACTAGAGCCCACAGTGGGTGTGGCGGGAGCTAGGGCTCCTCGGCTGCAGGTGGGAGCAGACCTAGCTCTGGTCCCTCTGTACGTGGATTCAGACCCTCAGAGATGCTTTGTAAGAGATTAGGCACAGAGAAGGTGCCAGAAAGGATGATCCTGGACGATCCAATGTGGGGCACAGACAGCACTGGCTGTGCAGGTGAAGGATGGCAACAGAGAAGAAGAGGGTAAAACCAGAAGCAGGCGGAGACCAGAGGCACAAAATAATGTTTGATCAGGTTGTAGCCTGAAGGTGAGAAGTAAATTCACTTCCAAAGGAGAAGGGAGAGCTGCAAAAGCAGGCAAAGCCTTGGTCCTAGAAGGCAGGGTCTCTGCCTGCTAGGGCACAGGGCATAAAGCCAGGTGCTGGGGTTGCGCCAGTGTCAGAGCCACATGAGCAACACAGAGACTGAGTTAAAGCTCTTGGCTAACACTTACCTAGAGTAGTGTGTGCTGTTGGCTAACACCTAGTGCACTGTGTGCTATTGGCTGATATGCCTAACATACTGTGTGCTATTGGCTAACACCTAGTGTACACTGTGTGCTATTGGCTAACAGTTCCCTAGCACAGTGTGTGCTATTGGTTAACACCTCATGCTCTGTGTGTTATTGGCTAACACCTAGCCACTGTATATTATTAGCTAACACCTAGTGCACTGAGTGCTATTGGCTAACACTTACCTAGCACACTGTGTGCTAACACCTAGAACACTATGACTATTGGCTAACACCGAGCACCCTGTGTGCTATTGGCTAACACTTACCTAGCTTACTATGTCCTGTGTGCTCCTCTAAGAGTTTTAGGCTTATTCTTCACAGAAATACCATGAATTAGGTATTAGTTCTGCTACTTCACAGGCGCAGCAAGATGGAACAAAACTCGTGGCCTCTCCAAAGACTGGCAACACAAGCCCTCATATTCATAGCTTGAAATCAGCCATGGTGGAGCATTTACACCATGGAAATGGGCAAGTGGCATAAATCAGGGATTGTTTGTTTGTTTGTTTGTTTTCTGTTTTTTTAGAACTACATTCAAAAGCACAAGAGAAGACCCATCCCAAAGTCTCCATGAACCTCATCAGTGGGAAAGAAAGAGCTATCATAAGGATAGGCAAAGCCTGACACAAGCTGATGGCAACTGATGTTTCAGCTTTCTGAAGTCCTGTTCTAAGCATTTTATATGCATCTCATGTAAAACTTTATATGAATCAGGCATTGTGGCCTGTACCCCAATACTTAGGAGGTCGAAGCAGGAGGATTACCATGAGACTGAGACCATGTTGGGATACATAGTAAGCTCTAGGCCAGCCTAGATTATGTAGAAAGATCCTATCTGAAAAAAACTAAACCATAAAACCTTTCTGTGAGAATCAAAATTCATTTAATCTTCGTACTGCACACACAGTATTAGCCCCATTTCCTAGAGGGAGAAACTGAGGCACAGGAAAATCAAGTATCTTGCCCAAGATCAGGATGCCCAGAGGAGCATTTGATTCATACTGGGATAGTCCAGCACCAGTAGGCTCATATTTACTTCCCTTGCAGTATTTTGTTTGGGGTTTTTTTTGTACTGCTGATGGGACCCATGGCCTTCACACTGAGCTACGTCCCCAGTCTTTTGAAAAAAAATTTGTTAGTACATGTTTACAGTACATAATGCTTGTATCCCTTGTGTAGAGTTGCACATAACACATTTAGTTCCTTTTCTCATCCCCTTCTCCCTTCCCTGTACTCTTGATCCCCTTCCCAAATGACAAAGATCTGTCTCTCTACTTCCTATTATGTATCTTTTATTTTGCTCTTTATTTATATTTGGGTCCCACTAAGTCATTAAGTTGCCCAATCTAGGCTCAAACTTGTGATGCCTCTGCCTCAGCCTCCTGAGTGCTGAGATTACAGGTGTGCATCACTGTGCCCGGTTTGAGACATGGTTTTTGAACATCTGCAGTAAAGAGCAGGCAGAAGAAAGCGGAAGGGCCAAGTCAGAGGCTGTACACCTACGAGTTTAGATAGAGCCTGGGCTCAGGGTTGAGACAAACTGAATTTGAAGTCTGGTTCTTCCATTTACCAAGTGTGTGACCTTGAAAAAATGACTCAGTCCCCAGCTCCAGACGTGCAGAAGCAGGATTGATGACTGTGTTTCCCACACCCAGTTGTAGTGAGAGACGAGTGATGTAGTGCACAGGCCATGCCTGGCACAGGCCCCAGTGCACAGCCAGCACCCCCAAGGGAAGCCATAGCCATCACAGACCACGGGTGGGACACAGGCGTCAGTAGATGATTCCCTGCGGAGAGGTGAGACCAGGGAAGAGAGCACCCAGCTCTGCCTGAGGGGGCCAGGGAGAAGGTCTTCCAGGGTGAGCGGGAGTTTCCCAGGTGGATCAGGCAAAGGAGAGCTTTTCCAGTGGGAAGTACTGCAAGGCATTATAGACAGGAGCGAATAACCAAAAGGAAATAGTGGCACACCCCCTCAAGAGGTGTGATCGCGCCTTTGCGTTTGTGATCGCCTGTTTTCTCCGTGTAAATTAAACTGTGTACCTGTTGGGGTGGGAGGCGTAAAGAGGACAGAGTGGAATGCTTTCAAAGTCTCTAGGAACACGTTTAAACCGGATGAACTTTGAACTCTGTCCTTCAGTTGCCCTTTGGAGTCCTGCCTGCCCCACAGTTTATCAGATAGGTCTACCTGCTGTATTGGGTCATCACGACTGAACAGGGCCTTCATCAGTAATTGAGTTGGGCTCAACCCAGCGTCCACCCTGAGATCAGAACTTTAGACCATAGAGCAAAGCCTAGTTTCCCTGAAGCTGTGAGCGCCCTCTGCTGGGCTCACTGCCACACCGCCACCTGTCTCCTTAAGCCTTGACTGCCCCAGAATTGAAGGCCAACCTGTGAAGAAAGACCCATTAAGATCATTCATTCAGGTGCCTGAGTTTTCATGCAGTGCTGCTAAGATTCAGAGCAGAAGAAATTACTGGCCCAGGGTCACACGGTAATCTGTGACTAGAGCCCATAGGTCCTTGGCCAGTGAGTGCATTTGTCCTTCAACTGATGGAGCCAGCTGCAGCCCCTCTCCCCAAACCAGCCACCTCAGGCTCCATAGGTTTCTACTTGAAGGGAGGCCCTTTCATCATGTCCTGGATAAGATGCCAGTCGCCTGCTGTTAGGGAGGCCAGTGCAGGGAGCTCCTTCAGGGGCCTGTTCAGAGAAACGGGCACAGGACTTTCCCTCCTGCTCGCCTACTGTGTGAGTCTAGCAGAGTCACTTCACCTCTGAGCCTCAGTTTCTTCTTCTATCAAGTGGAGCCCTCATGGTGAAGGTTTTCTTTCTTTCGTTCGTTCTTTCTTTCTTTCTTTCTTTCTAGTACCAGGAATTGGACTCACAGCCTCACACTTGCCAGGGCAGGCTCTATGCTGCTGAGATGTATCCTAGCTGGTTAGGGTTTTCTAAAAGAGCACACAGTACCTGCTGTCGTATATACTCTCTTCCTGTTTACCAAGTCTGCTTTTCACAAAACAGGCCACAAAGTTGTGGAGAAGAGAGGGTAGGCACATGGGTGGTGGGGGAAAGTCTGTAATTACTAGCTGTGTGGCCCTGGGAAGGTCACTTCTTGGAATCACCATTTTCTCCTCTAGAAAGTACAGGTCACGGTAATACATTCGCCCTAAGGCTCTTAGTGGCTCATGCACATGAGGCCCCTGAAGGTTCATAGAGGTGGACACTGTCTCTGTTGTCACACCATTGTCATTGTCCCCTTCATCAGGTAGGGTGGTGGGAAAGATGTCCTTCACTAAGAGGCCCTGAGATGGAGTCTGCCCTCTTCCCACTACCTTCCACCCTGTACTTCTTCCTGTTCTTTTGCTTCTTCCTCATCAGCCTACCAGGAAAGAAAGAGGACGTGGACTTTGAAAGTAGGAGTAGCCCCAGGAAGAGGCTGAGAGGGCTCCAGAGCCTGAGCTGGAACACGATGAGTCAGGACAGAACGCTGGGGCCCGCATGAGCCCCTGAGCCCTCTCACCTCTCTCCATGCTGTCCCTGCTGCTCAGGCCCACCCTGGTTTGGGGGCCAAGGTCAGCAGGGGTCCTGCATGCGTCTATTGTTCCCATCCCACCATGTAAGACTTCGGCTCCTCATAGCTCTCTGCAGCCCCAGCCCAGTGTCCAGGGGACGCAGAAAATTTAGTTCGTTCTGAGCCTTTGAACCAATGAGTAAGCACATGTAGGCTGACAGTGCCCTCTTGTTGTCCCCAAGGAGAGTACGTGGTCCTCAGGACAACTAGGTGGCATTAGAAGGCCCATGCCCTCTCAGGACAGTAGGGTCGTGGCACTCTCCTGGGAATTTGCCCATCTGCCACACTCACCATCCCCTCCACCAGCCCCTTCTGCACCGCCTTGTGCCTCTGTGGGTCATCTGCCCAGCACCTGTGCTCCTGCTGTTCACGAGCCCTGCTGCACTCACTGCATGTTCCTCTCACTCACTGGTAATCTTCACCTCAGTCCTGCGTAGAAGGTATCATCCACATTCGACAGATGAGAAGGATTTCAGGCCCAGAGTGACACAGACATTCTCCTAAGGCCACACAGCCTGACTAAATCGGGTGAAAATTTCCCCCCATGGCTTCCTGGAGGAATTGAATTTTAAACTGGAGCTTAAGGAGAGGACTATGATTCTCGGCGTCAGGGGCAATGGAGAAGCAATTAGTCTGAAAGGCAGAGGGGCTGGAGAGGAGACCCAGCAAGGGGCCTCTCGTCTCTTGTCCAAATTGCCACGCCCACCTTCTGCTGGTCTCCTGGCTCCCAAATCAAGAGTCCATGCTTTTGTTTTTTTGTTTATTTGTGTTATCAGGAATTGAACTCAGGACCTTGCATTTGCCAGGCAGGCACTTGTGCCGCTTAGCTACATCCCCAGCCCCTCAAGTGTTTTTTAAATGAAACTGAGTTGGGCTCAGAGCTTAGTTTCCCTGTCATCCTTGGCTGGTAGGTGATTCCCCCTCCCTTACCTTGGTATCCTTCTGCACCTCTACTGGAACTGCCATGCCAGGGATGCTGCAGGGGAACCAAATGAGGGAGAGCTCAGATACCGCAGCCTGAAGGGCACCTCTGGGGCCTGTGCCCTGGGTGGGGTGTACCTGTGAGGGGCACAGACACCCCAGAGGCTAAGACCTGGCCCTCCCCATGCACTCAGAGCCATTCCCATTTGGCCTTGCCATGGTCCTCACACATGGCGTACACCAATCACAGAACCAACGGGCTCGTCACCTTCTCAGGCCCGGAGATTGACTTCCCTTCTCTCCCTCATCCAGTATCTTCCCAGCCAGGATACTCTGCCTCAAGGGGCTCCAGCTTCCTCAGGACTCACAACCAAGAGACTTTCCTAGGGCATGAGCTCTTGGTGTAGCCAAGCTGCTCCAAGGCAGCTAGAGCGTGTCTGCCTTACCTCACTGAAAACAGGAGGGAGAAGGAAGACATTGCAGTTGAGCACAGTTTCCATACCAAACTTGTCAGGCTGAAGTTAGCACTATCCCTTGAGGGTGCCCTGCTTCCTCTCACATCCGGGTTCATGCTTGTGCCCATCTTCTTGCCCCAACACCCTCCTCCCAGAGCCATAGCTACTGATTCCTACTCCTTTTGCAGTTCCGCGAAGCCTCTGCCTCTGGAGGGGCCTTAGGGTGCTCCCAGAACCTCACCATGCCCCCCATGCAGTAGACATTTAAAACATGGGTTGCATAAATGAATGACCCATTCTCTGAATCAGACTTACCTGAAAGATAGAAGACCGTGTTGCCCAGACCCCTTAGCAGGCTGGGCCTGTCCGCCACCATTCAATCTTCCCAGGATCTTAGCCAAAGATGGAAGGAAAATCATTCATCTACGCACATCCCAACCAGAGAACACTCAGACCCTGTGTTTAAGATCCGGAACACTCCAAGTTTACAGTCTGCTCAGACGTGGGGACAGATGGCTGGACAGTGGACAGCTGGGCCAGGAGGTAGGCAGCCTGGCAGGACGGAAATAGCAGTGAACTAGGCATTGGGAGTCCTCGGCTCAGAGCCTATCTGTTCCCCTACTTTGCTGCATGCACGCATCAGTCTGGGTTCTTTGGCTGCCAGCAACAGAAACTGACTCTCAGTAACCCAGGCCAAAAAGATATTTATTAGGAGACTTGGAGGAATAGCATAGAAATGGCAGGTAGCTGAGCTCTGGCTTGGGGGTCCTCCCTTTGGCAAGGGATAGGCAGGCACTAGGTGAAGAGAGAGATACTCTCAACGTGAAATCGGAATTTGGAGAACTACCTGCAAATAGGTGGCACACTGTGTGACCTGAAGCAAGTCACTGAACTTCCCTGGGCCTTGGGTTTTGCATCTGTGAGAAGCTGGTCTCTCCTCCATTCACATCTCCAGTTTGCTTTTTGCTGAGAAGACTTCCTTCCTGTGGCTCAGGTGGCTGCTTTCCCCATCTGGACACTATGAAGTTTGAGGACGGTGGGTGAGTGCATCCATGGCTCCCTGCAGCCCTTCCACAGAGAAGGCCCCATCTTCTCCACCAGCACACGTGGCACCTCGACTCATTTGCACAGGTGACCATGCTGATCACTTACTCTCCACGAAAGCAGCGTGTCCTCTGTGCTCGCCTGAGCGTGCTGATGAAAATCCAGTGGCATTGTGGGTCTCTTCTGGCTGTGACCTGGCCATCTCCAGATGGGGAAGCTGGAGTCTGCTGCCCAGAGACCCCAAAGCTACCAGTGCTGGGACCCTGCCACTGTCCTACTTTTGACCTTTAATATGTCCATCAGCAGGGCCAGGCCCTGTGCTGAACACCTGGGATGCAGGTGGAGAGGATGTAGATGTGGGCAAGGCAGGTGCATAAACAGCCAACTGCAGGAGCAGGACAGAGTGAGAGACAAGAGAGACATGATCCAGGTGACAGGAGAGGGACCCAAAGATGGCAAAACTTGATTTCCTGGGAGATCAAGAAGTGCTGGTAGGGAAGGGTGCACCCGGGAGACTTGGAAAGTGAGGAAAATTTGGCAGAAGTTCAAAGAAATACTGTAGGATAGAGTGCTCAGGGGCCGCTGAGGTGTGGAGTCCAAGGTAGAGGGCATCTGCCTGGGTGGGCTCAGCTGCACTCCCAGAATCCTGGCTTCATATCCCATCACCTCCTCACCCCTTACCCACCTTAGAGGCAGCCCCCAAGCCCTGTACCTACCACTCCAAACTTGTCACCTCTCTCTACATGAGCACTGGGCAGAGCTAGCATCCCAGAAGCCTCTTAATATCACCTGCCAACTCCCAGGCAGAGTGCTGGTGCCTCAGCCCTTCCCAGACAGCCTCTGCTAACCACTCCATCCTGCCCATAGCAGCCTTGAGCTTGGGAAGGTGGGGTGGGAGGTGCATTGTGGGTCTCCAGCTCCCAGCACTGTTGGAGTTAACTATAAAGTAATGTTAGTGCCACAGACACAAACCAATGAAAGGGATGATATTCGAGTGACAAAAGGCTTAGATTCTGACCATCTTGCAGGTGAGGACTCAGGTCCAAAGGAAGGAAAGTCTCTCCCAAAAACAGGCTTGTTGGGAGTGTGGGGACTACTGAGTTGCGAGTAGTTTGGGACTACTGAGACTGCATGTTTTGGCCCCATCATGTGCTCCCCGCCCCCCTTTTTTTACTCTGTATAAATAAAAACATAGACCGTGCTGGGTTGTCACTGCCTGTCTATCAGAGAGGTCAGGAACCACCCCGTCTCAGCTTTCCTTTTAGTACGTGTCTAGTTTTTTCTTAGTCTTCTGTTGCTCCCCCTCAAGACCCCACTGGCTGCATGGGTTGCAGCAGTTGAATATATGGGCTTTCCTTTTGGGATGCTAAAATACTCCTGAGATAGATAATGGTGCTTGCACAACATTATAACATGTTAAGTGCTGCTGAGTTGTGTCGCTTAACATGGTGACTGTTTTGTCACAATTTTAAAAAATGAAAGTAGTTTGGGACTAGATCAAATGCCACCAGCTGAATCTAATGTCCTCTTCCTGTTACCGACCTGTTCCAGCCCAGGCAAAGTGTGGGGCATCCCTGCCACCTTCTTGATGCAGGGAGGCTGCAGTCCAGTGAGAGAGGGCTCCCCGCCCAGGAGACAGGATTCCTACCTAGGCTGGTGGCGGTTCTCTGGCCTGGAGACCCCATCTGCTTCCCATCCCACTGACCAGCCTACTTCCGGGCAGTGCCAAATGTTCGTGCTCTCAGGCCTCTGAGCCTTGCTCTTACCATTTGCACTGCTGAAGTACTGTCTTGCACCTGGAAAGATGCAAGAGCCCGTCTTTCCACTGTTCCTCACCACACACCAGGTTGAGCCCTCTGTTTGTGTAGTCAGTGAAGGAAGGGTTGGGGTGCGATCCTGTCTGAGAAGAAAGACTGGAGCTGTGAGAGGGACCTGGCTCGTCCATGCCTTACTGGTGGGGTGGCGCTGGGCCTTGCTTGCTGGAGGCCCTGAGCAACGCTTGCTGAATGAGCCCCTTTATCTGTGGGGTGCTCTAAGAGCAGCAGTGGGAGGCCAGTCCTGTGAGTTGCTGCCTGTTGCCACAGGCCATTTTCTGCTCCTGTTGCTTGGTTGGTAGAAGTAGAGGAGGAGGAGGAGAGAGAAGGATCCTACAGCAATCCGTTCCAGGCAGCTATTTCTGCTCCTGGTGGGCAGGGAGGAGCGCAGTGGCCAAGACTGGGCTTCTCCATCCAGCTTGAGTGGGCCTGTCTTCCCTCTGGAAATCTGATCAAACCCTGCCCTGAACAGCCTAGATATGCAGCTTTCCGCCAGGGGCCCCTGGAATTGCTCGCTCGCCGGGCAGAGCAGTGGGCTCTTGCTCCATTTTCCTCTGCAGCCGAGAGGTACTACTCTTTCTGCTTTTCTGCTTATGAAATTAGTCATTTTCTAGGAAGCTTATTTATAGAGTCCACAGCACACACACAGCCCTGAGCTATTCTGAACGCGGCTGGGGGCCTAGAGGCTTAAGATGTGACAGCAGGTGTGAGTCACACGTGAGTCCCCTCCAGAGGTAGCTGGACACTTTGGTTACCTGTGTGCCCCCCACCACTGTGGCCTGCCCTCCTGAGGTAAAGAAAGAAAGCTCAGGATTGTGAGGCTGGGGGAGGGGTAGAAGCTCTGGAACCCAGTCCCTGTGGCCACCAAAGTCAGACCCTCTTTCTCTGCCTCAGTTTCTCCTCTGTGAAATGAGAGGCGTTCCAGATCTGTGATTCTCTAATCTAAAGCAACAGCTGTGGGGGAAAATTCCAAGTGGCTTTGCAAAGAGTTGTGCACAAATAGCTCAAATGAGGGCTGTGTTCGAGGTCCCTTATGTTTCTCCAGAATGTAGAGGCAACGTTATTGCACAAGTGTTTGTTAATTGAACACCCTACTGTGAGCCAGGTACAGTGCTTGGCTTTGAAAATACAATGGTAAGTAAATCAGAGATGGTGCCCCTTGCAGCCCGCATGTAGCCTATAGTTTAAAAGCCAAGGCTGACATTAGTCAAGGCATAAATTAAAATGGAATCCCAGCCACGTCAAGGACCCTGAGTAAAATGTGCCGGGAAGCCGAGCTGGAGGAGCCCTGCAGGCAGAGAGCGGGGTGAAGAAAAGAGCCTGTCCAGAGCTGGAATGCAGAGGTGAAGAAAAAGAGAGATGAAGATAAAACTGGAGAGATAAAGTAGGGCCAGTCCATGCAAGAGCTAGTGAACTATGTCCAAGAATGTTTCTCTGTTCTAAGTAAATTAGGATGCCATGAAAATGTGGTTCCGAGGAGTATGATGTGATAGGTTTTAGTCTGAAGGAATTGGCTCTGTCTGAGGCTGGCCCTGTCCAGTTGTACAGGTTGTAAACTGTATGGTCTATGTAGGCCATGTGCATTGGAGCTGGGTGGAGAATGTTTTAGCATCCGGCCTAAGTGGGTGCCAGAGACCATGAAACAAAGGGAGCCCTTAGCATTAGGCATTTCTCTTAGACTTCGTATCCCTCTCTGTAGAAAGACGGGGCTCTGGGACTTAGGATTCTCAGAGACCCTGGCAAGTGGAATGAGGAAGAAAAATACAACAATGCCATGGAAAGCACAAGGTGTCAGAGGCACCCTCCACCTGTCCTGTCAGCCCTTAATTATGTAAAATCTTCGGTTGGGCCTGAAATAGGCCCCAGGACCAGTAGAGGGGAAGGACTGGTTGCAAGGCAGGTGGGCAGAGAGGCCACGGCCTCCTGGGTGTCTTAGGTATGTTGCACAGGGCATCCCTAGGAAAGATGCTTTGGGTTGCCAGTTTCAGAACACAGATCCCACAGGCTTCACTAAAATGTAGAGGTCTGTTGGAAGGATCCTGAGGTCTCTTGAACTCAGACATCGAGGCTCACAGCAGGAGGAACGAGGCAGCTCCGAGGCCCCAGCCACCCATCCTTGCAGCCTTCCCTGGAGGGCATCATGTGGCCATGACTCGGCACCAGCAACCCAAGGGCCAGACCCTGCAGAGCGCATCAGAAACTGCAGGCAGAGGAGCTGGCGTGCCCAGCTGGGCTTGCATGTCCAGCTTTGGGTCAGCCGGTGACTGCCAAGGGTCAGAGACATGAAGGGCGAGCAGGGCCATTTTGGCTCTCATCTTCATTGCAGGCCCTTGTCGAAGTCGGGGATCCCAGTGGGTGCTGTGGCCGCCCTTGGGGTACAGCGACTCTAAAGACAATTTATGAGGTACTGCTTATCTCCTAAAACCTTTTTCCAGCTTACCAGGTAAAGGAGAAAAGCTAGACCCTAGGACTAGAAAGAAGACTTTCTCATTTCGAAAAGAACATTTAGAAGATGCAAAATGCATCATTACAACTGTGCCCAGCTGTTTCTGGAGATCTACATGCCACTTCTTGCTTCCTGAGACATGGGCCACTGGCACATCTGGACTGTGTCCTTCCCAGACCCCTCTTGCTGCTCATCTATGGTTCAAAACCACAGTAACTAAGAGGCAGAATGGCACAGCAGTCAGAGCCTGAGCCTGGAGGACCAGATTATAATTTCAAACCCAGCTCTAATGAGCTGTGTGACCTTAGGCAAGCTGCTTAACCTCTCTGAGCCCCTTCAGTCCCTGATTCATGGGAGCATGATGAGAACTGGGTATGCTATGCAGTGCGGTAAAGTTTGTGAAGTGCTTTGCACATACTAAGCCCTCCTTCCATGGTAGAGAGGTTGTTGGTGGTGGTGATGTTGATTTTACAGGGAAAATACAATTCTCCACTCCCGCCTTTGCACTGTGACCCGTGACAGATTCATATTTCCTTCAGGTGCCCCCGGTGTGGCGGGGTTGCTCAGAGGGCCCCGAGTGCATGAGAAGAAGCCCTTACCTGTTTGCTCAGGATCAGGATGATCCTCCCGCTTTTCCCTCCTGCTGCAGGAGAGAGACAGAACCGAGACGCTGATGACTACGCAGGAGGGGCCCTGGACATGTGCTGCAGCGAGAGGCTGCCGGGTGAGTCTCCCCTGTGCCCCTGAGCTCCCGCAGGACAAAGACACCGGGGCGGGATTGGGGGTGGGGGAGGGAAGCCAGGTGGCTGTGAACTTGCTGGAGGAGGGATGCCGCTCCGAGGTCTTCATTTCTGTGAGGATTTGGCTTTTGTCTTTTTGAGACAGGGTCTCACTATGCAGTTCAGGTTGGCCTTGGGCTCACTTTGGAGCCCCAGCTGGTCTCGAACTTGCAACAATCCTCCTGCCTCAGCCTCCCAGGTGCCAAGATGACAGGAGTGTGCCACCATGACCAACTTTAAATGGGGGTTTGTTGTTCTAATCCCTGATGTCTTTCCATCCTTTTATCATTGGGAGCCAGTCTAGGCTCACTTAGAGGAAGAGCAGGCAGCCCAGAGCATGCTGGGAAATGGAAGGAAGCGGGAAGGTTGGGGCCCAGGGCTGATGAGGACAAGGCCACTGGCTGGCAATGTGGGGGAGGGGACAGGCTTCAACAGGTAAAAGTGGGAGACACAAACTAAGTACAGCCTGCACTGGGAGGGGAGGCGATGCGGCACAGAGCCACCTGCCACCCTGCTGAGGGCCCAGCTCAGCGTGAACCCGCTGCTGCTGGAGACTTCAGAAGTCCCACTGGCGGGATCCTGGCCGTCTGCACCCCTGGCCATGGCAGTCACCATGGAGATGTGACCAAGGCTCCCACCCCACTGGGCGGCAGCACTTCCTGTCAGTTGGAGACACTTCCTGTCAGTTGGAGACCACGGACCCGGGGCATGATGGACCAAGACAGGATTTTAACTTTTTTCTTTTTATAAATGTTTTGTATCTTTTTTATGGTTTTTTTTTTTTTGAGACAGGGCCTTGCTATGTAGTTCAGGCTGCCCCTGAATTCACTGTGTAGCCCAGGCTGGCCCCAAACTCAAAGCAGTCCTCCTGCCTCAGCCTCCCAAGTGCTGGGATTATAGGTGTGAACCACCACAGCCTGCTGTTTTTAGCTTTTTTTCATCACAAATGTCCATTGTAGAAATATGAGAAAATAGAGATGATTGAGAAGGGAAAAAAAAGAAAAATCATTGTAATCCTATAGCTCAGCATATATTTCTAAATCTCTCCTCCCAAACATTTGGTTAAACAGTAACCTTTTGGATTCTAATCTTGAAGTCCCTGTAGCTTGTGGTCGGATCTTCATAGGTGGTAAACCATGTGACAGTCCACATGACATTTTTAGATAGACATTGGAAACAAGCTCTAAGTGGATGATACGTCGCAATAAGCAGTTACTTATTCACATTGGTGTCAGCACCTGCTTCCTGATATAAAGGCTAGGCCCTTGGAGTGAGCCCTTTGGTGCAGTTCCCCAATTGTCCAGTAGGGGCGCCACTGTTCACTTGAACAGCCTGTCCAGCTGTGGAAGGAGCCATCGTCATAGAAACTGGAAACAGCTGGCTGGGAGAGAAGACTTCTCAGAAGGCTGTCGGGTGAAGGGGGCAGACCTGTTGTTTGAGTCGTAGGCAGATGATACAAGCCTAGTATCTGCACATGAAAGAGGCCTGGTAACCCACAGGATGTGCAACTTTCTAACCATAAAAGTGGTCCAGTCATAGAACTTAATGATTCCAGAGGAAGAAAATGAGTGTCTCATCGCCGGAGGCATTCAAGAATTGTGAAGATAGGCATTGGAGAGGAAATTTCCACAGTGGGTGGGAGGTGTAGGTGACATCAAAAGTCCCTTTCAACTCCGAAACAGTTCTGTGATTCAGAGATGACTCATAGAATTTGGAGACGGTTCTACAGGCAGGGATGGCCCCACTGGCAAGGAGAAAAACCCATAGAAAGTAGGACATGATGCATAGGCATCCAGGGAGTAGTGTGGTGTGGAGGACATGGGGTTTGGCGTCTGAGTCTGGCCGTTCTGCTCACAGGCTGTTTCCCTTAACCTCGCTGAACCTCCAGTCCTACGTCTGTAAAAGAAAACAAAAAGCTCATAAGTACTTATCCTTACAAAGGTCCTGGAGGCATAAAAACATGTAATCAGTCATTCATCAAATACCTATCAAGCAACTGCTATGTCTGGCAGCAGCTAGGAACTTGGTGAATAAAGCACAGTGCTTCTCCCAGTAAAGGTTCATGGACTAGTTCTGCTTTGAGCTACTTCTGAAAAATGGGATGAAGCCATAGCAGAGATAATAAGAAGCACAGTGTGTTTAATTCTCTCTCCCATTCCTCCCCCAAAGCCAGCACACAGGGTAGAATGGAAGCAGAGCGTTAGTCATCTTCGTGGAAGCTGGGGCCTCTCCTTCCTTACTCAGTACCCTAGGCAGTTGGAACCATCGATACCCCCACCTTAGTGATGTGACCGCCAAGGCCTGGGAGGCCAGGCTTCCTGTTCAAGGTTACTTAACTGGTGTTTGGTGGAGGGGAGATTCAGCCCAGGCAACCCACCTCCAGAGCCAGAGTGTGCCCCTCTGCCTGTGTTGTCCCCATGGAGCTATTGTCATTTTGCCGGCACCCTGTGGACTGAGACAGAATTAAGGGATATGTGTCCCCAGGTAGAAGTTTGGAGGAGGTCGGTGGTGTCACTGTGCCCGTCACTTTCTGTGCCCCTCCTTCAAGAAGCCTTTTCTACCGGAGGCCAGGCAAGATGTGTCCACTCTAGATTCCCGTGATGCCGTCCCAGCGTGGGGTTGCAATCATGATCTGTCCTCCATGGAACTGTGAGCCCTTTGAAGGGAAGAAGCTATTTTATCAGATCCTCCATGCCCAGTATTTATACACTCATTTCTTCATTCATTCACTATTAATTGAGCAACGACGTATGCTGGGTGCTACTGTAAGCCCTGGAGATTCAACATTAACCACACTAAGAAAAGCTCTCCCCCTCCCCCCAGTCACAGGACAGTATTTTATGTGCTGAGTAAGAGCAGGGGCTGCACACCCACCATGTTTTCAAGAAAGCAAGCAACACAGTGGGGTCATCCTGGGATTCCCCCCCGCATCTACAAAATGGCAAGAATAGTAATCACTGCTATGTAGGATTGTTGGAGGATTTGATGAATTAATAGAGAGCTTCACACGGGGCTTGGCACGTAGCAAGTGCTATATAGGCATTTGCTATTAAAGGAAACATAGGCAGTAAGTGAGTAAGATAGATAGTCTAGCAAATAACGCTAAGTGTCATAGAGGAAATAAGGAATAAGACTCAGAGGTAGTTTGGCATTGTAAATATGTGGACCTGACCTGGTATGGGGTAGGTTACCATGAATGTTTGTCAGCCAAAGCCACTGACCCAAACTGCCACCTGGACATGAAAGGAACAGCGATGTATAGGCCAGGAGAGAGCCATGTATGCTGCAAGCAGTTGCATAAGGATGGTGTAAAAATACAGCCCTTGAGTCCTCTCTTCCCCTCCCGCTGCCTTCCCCGCTGGGAAGAGGCAGGCAGAGTGAGGACCAGCCATGCCTGGGTGACTCATTCAGTCCCACACATACCTCTGGGCAGGGCGACACTGCCGTGGCTCCCAGCCATGGTCACCCAGACCTGAGCTAGCATCAGGCAGGTCATAGAGTCCTCTCAGATTGATCTTCCCAGAGTGAAAGCGTCCCCAGGCATCGCGGCACTCCCAGGCAGCTCACACAGACCCCCCACTCCCACATGTGCGCGCACATGCGCGTTCTCACTTGACACAGCCGCGTGCTCACGCGCACACGTGCACATACCCACACAGTCACCAGGCACGTGGCGTGCCTCGGTCTCACAGGGCCCTGTGGGGGCAGGCGCACACCTCCAAAGGACACACACCGCATGTCTCCTTCCTCTTGCACACTCAGCTCTCCTGGCTTCCACCACTCCATCCACCCGCTTCCACCACACTGCTTCCTGGACGTAGACAGACTCACTGACATTCTCCATCCCCCTTTAGGTCTCTCTGTCTCCCCTATTACTGCACCCTCACCTCACACGCGTGCACAAAAGCTAGGAGTCTCTGCAGTCGCTGTCTTCTTCCCAGGCCTTTAGTCATGCACACTCCCTCGTCCTGTGGCAGCCCCTTGGTCATTGCACGTAGGCACTGCCTTCTCCACCCCATGGGCACACAGTGCTCTCTCCTTTGTGTACACACTCATTTTCACATAGTCCCCGTCCTTCTGGCCTCTTTGCTGTCGCCTTGCTCACTTTACTTGCTCACAGTCACCCAAACACACTGGTGCATTCAAACTCCCCCTCCCCCTCTTCTGTGCATAGGTGTTCACGTTTGCAAGAAGGCAAGCAACACGGCTCATGCTCAGCCCTCTCTGCTCCTTGCCGCCACCAGCATCAGTATGGGCATAGCCAGGGATACAGGGAGGAACTAGATAGCACTAAGTGTCACTGATGACCATGACATGGCATACAGCAGTGTCACCATCTCTTGCTTTGATTGTCTCCAACAGGCAGATTCATGGGCAGCCCAGCACCCAGCATTTTCAGGGACTCAGGCCTGATCACAAATGAAGGCCCTGTGGTAGTTTACCCGTTTCTGCGCTGCAGAGGAGACCCCCTCACGCATGCATGTGTATTCAGGTATGGTCCCACAAACAGAAGCAAGTGGCTGCCCTTTGGCCACCTCCCAAACCCAAGGGTACCCAAACAGGAGACAGTGTACCCTCACTCAGAAGAATTTTCCTGGGAAAAGACCCGTGCACCATCAGGCCATTTGGCTGGGGAATTCTGTAGTCCTGGTAGCCAGAGCATGGCCTGGAAAGGGGATGAAGGGCAGGCAGTCATCAAGTAGAGGTGGGGACCATCTCCTGGGCCTTGTGGACATCTCACCCCACAGGGAGTGGCATGGCCAGAGGAGGGGAGCACAGGTGTCAGGTCAAAAGTCAACACCGATCTGGTAAGCAGAGGACCTCCTGAGTCCCTTTATGGCTGGCAGCTGGCTACAGTCATGACTATCCCTGCCACCTTGCATTTTAAGTGTGTCACAGTCACTGAGCTGATTTAAGGTTTTACATAAATAGGATGGCGCCCTTTTTTTGTTTTTTTGAGACAGGGTCTTGCTATGCAGTTCAGGCTGCCTTGGGCTCACTTTAGCCCAGGCTGGTCTGGAACTTGCAACAATCCTTCTGCCTCAGCCTCCTGAGTGCTGGGATTATAGACGTGTGCCACCATGCCCAGCTAGGATGCTGCCCTTTTGGTAGGAATAGGCAACTTTTTGGGCTGGAGGCTCTGGCCCTCACACTGGGCCTTAAACCCTGGTGCCTTGAGGCGGTCCCCTGCAAGCCCAAGGCCCAGTGTTTTCTCGGTGTCGTCATGATATGGGGTCACCAGATGGACCCTCCTCTGAGGCCAGGAATAAGATCTAGGTCTCAGCAGAGGCCCTGCCCAACCTGGGTGCCATTTTATAAAGGAAAGGGATACAGGCCTGTAACAGGCCTGTATTGAGGAAGGCCTTGTTATGCTAATCATGCAGCAACTCTCTCTGTCTATCAAGCAGGAGCAGGTCACAACTTTCACAGCTGTTCCACCATGCCACCGATGAGGCCTTGCACCAGAGCCAATAGGGCCAACTGAAAAGGCAGCCTCAGACCCTTTATTGACTCAAGTCTATTGAGTATTCACCAGTGTTTGCCAGGCACTAGTGACACAGTGAAGAGCACGACAGACATGCTGCCTGCTCTCAAAGACTACAGGACCCCATGGGAAGGTGCAGGGATAAGTGGGTGCCAGTTTGTGCCTATAGGAACTGCTGCCAGGCATTTAAGGAGCTGGTAACTCACCACCAGCATAATGGCCCTTGTCTCCCATCTCCTAACCCCTGGTCTTACAAAGACTCCTCAAATGGTGTCTGCTGCTGGTTCCAACTGGCCTGGGAGCAGGTAGAGGAGCCCAGATGAGCAAAGGTAGAGAAAACAGACCTGCATATAGTAGAATGGCTGTGATGTCTCTTGTACCTATTGACATTCAACAGGCTCAACATTGTCACTTTTTTTTCTCTTGGTTGAAGTGATACTTCTGTTTTTAGTCAAGACTTTCTGTGCACTTAGGGTTTCTTAATTGTGGCTGATGGTACAATGACTTGTCTTTGACTCTAGTCTTCAGAACAGATAAAAAGAAAACATGATTGGACGTGCTAAGACTCCAGTGGGGTAGCATTGTGCAGCGTTATTGTCTAAGGAAGTACCCATTAGCCAGCAAGTAGAGGTCAGCTGTTCTCAGACACCAGGACAGATGTGGTGAAGGCAGGCGCTCACCTAAGCTTTGGGGAGACACCCAGACCTGGGTGCATATCCCAGCTGGGCCCCTGCCCAGCAGCATGCTCTCTGGTAAATTATCTTACTGCTTTGAGCTTCAAATTATCCATTAAACTAAGGGTGGTATCATGATAAGATCTTCACAGAGATTTTGTGAGGATTGATGAGTTGATGGTGTGAAGTGCTTTTTACATAGTGCTAGGTAAATAGTAGCTAATAATGATATTAATGATCATTCCACGATACGGAGAGTGAATGGGAAAACCTCTGCATCTTTGTTGTCTTGTTCCCAGGGCTCAGGCATTAAGGCCAGGCCAGGCAAGGCACTGTGGTGTGTGGCTCTTGCATGATTCTGTACCCTAGGTCTAGGACCCCACAGGGCCATCACAGCCTCAGTCTGGAGGAGTTCTGTCTGCTTTCAGAGTCAAGCAAGAAAGGGGGACAGTGTTGGTAGGGAGGTCAGTCATTTGCCCATTTTCCTCCACCAAGACACAGACAGTTCTGATATTGTGGGGAGCTACCTGGAGGTGTGAGGAAGCTAAAAAGAGTCTGTGCGCCCGGAAGAAAGAGCCTATCGTGTCCAAGCCCACACAGTCACACAGCTGGCTGTCAAGGCCATTCAGACACTAGGACACAGGTGAGCATCCACCATGTTCCTAAGACATGCAGTGACAAGTGCTGTCTCCTTTCATTTCAGCCTTGCCAAGTGACAAAGTACCTGAGCAGTCAGGAAATTTCTTTACATCTTTATAACTATATATATATATATATATATATAGAGAGAGAGAGAGAGAGAGAGCATGCCTCTAATCCCAGCACTCAGGGAGGCTGAGGCAGAAGGATTTCTGTGAGTTTAAGGCCAGCCTGAGCTACAAAGTGAGTTCGAGGCCAGCCTGAACTGCGTAGTGAAACCCTGTCTCAAAAAGACAAAAAATAAAATATTTTTAGACATTCTTTCATTTCACTTGTTCTTTTCAAATCTCAGCAACTGCTTTGGTTGCTGCCTAAAAATTCAAAATGCAGCGGCTTCAGACAGCAACCATTTATTTTCCCGTGACCTAGAGGGTTCTGTGGGGCTCAGCTGGGTGGTTCTTCTGTTGTGCGTGGCATTCACTGAAGCTATCCACTGTACTCACCTGTGCTGGCTGAGACAGTGTCCAAGGAAGCTTTTCTTGTATGTCTGGCGGTCAGTGCTCTTCCCTTGACCTTTCTGTGTGCCTAGCTCAGGCTTCTTCACAGCATGGCCGTCTCAAGGTCATTGGATTTGTATCACCAGCTGATTTCCAAGGAGGAGGATTCCAAAAGGGGCAAAAATAGAAGCTTCAGATCTGTTAAGGTCTAGGGTCTTAACAGCCAGTCACAGAGCCTGCTCAGATTTAAGAGGTGGGAAATAAATGCCACTTCTTGATAGGAGTCTACAGAGTCTGTGACCATCCGGAGTCACAGAGCATCCTCTTGGCAAGCTTTCACACTCCTTCTAATAGTAATTTCTTCTTCTCCTGAATTTTCCTTCCCTCCTCTCCATCCCATGTCCCATTTTTCCCCCAGCCTTCTGTTATTTAATTTGCTCCCCCTTAAGCTTAAATCGTTGGTCCTTTGCCTTTTTTCCTTTGTCTCTTCTCCCTGCCACTGCAAAGAGCACATGTGTATTCACGCCCACCCTGCACATGTTATGTCTAAAGCATCTAAATCAAGATAATAAACTTGAAAACAAAATGTGTTCTACCTTCTACCTTGACCAGTGTTGTAGTCAAGGGTTGCAAGGAAAACAATTACGTACAGGACACAGAATTTATAGTATTATTTATAATGGTCACGCAAGAAGTCAAACACAAAAAAAGTGCAAGAAATCTGTCCACACGCTAAGACCCAGGGAATGCAGCTAAGGGCCTGGATCCCACAACAGTGTCCTTCATGAGTCCAGCTGAAGACCTAGAGCCCATGACAGTGCCCCCCACAAGTGCAAGTGGAGGCTTGGCGCCCACGACAATGACTCATGCAAGTCTGTTTCATGGATCTGCACTGGGAAGACCCAGAAAGGTCAGTAGTGGAAGCTAGACAGTCTATGCAAGTGAAGTGGAAGAATCTGTGCCAGTAGGTTGAGGATTCTGCACTGAAGCCAGAAAACAATGCTTAAGGTAAGGACCAGGGACCCCCTGAAAATTACCACAACCGTCCTCAGTGACAGCAAGGTCCCGAGCTCCTCCGACAATGAGAACAGCCAAATTCATATCAGGAAGCCAGTGTGACAAGCTTCTCCGGGAGACTGAGCAGCACACATCTTCCCCTCTGGAACCAGGAAATGATGCTCGATGTTAAGACCAGAGCTTCCCCAAAGTGAACCGCAGCCACTCTCAGCAACACGGTCCTGAGCTCCTCTATGATAACAGCCAAGTTTATATCAGGAAAGCCAGCATGACAAGCTCCTCCAGGAGAACCAACAGCCCCAAAAGAACCAACAGCTCCAAACAACAACAACACTTCGGATAACCCACAATGGTACTTACTCTTCCTCTCCAGGACTGCTTTTCAGTAGGCAGCAATCCTCAGGTGGACCCTCCGCAGTCAGCACCATGCTGCTTCAGTTCAGCTGGTGTTTAAATTGGCCATCAGTTTTCAATCCGCCACAGCCGGTACGAATAGTTTAGAACTCAGGTTAAAGTTACCACTTCTCAGAGTTCTGCACCCAACCATGAGGCCTAGGGAAAGCCAATCCACCATTGTCTGACCCAGGGACTTACCATTAGATCTTCAAACAGATTATCTCCTTGCCTGTTTTCCTGTTGAACAGTGCCTAGCTTCAGAGCATTTCTCATCATAAACAAGATCACTTGGAATAAAGCTCCTGTCCTTCACCAGGCCCAAGCCCGGGGCCATTCTGCCGATCTGAGCAGCCCACTCATAGGTCCCGGCATCCTGCATCAAAACCAACCCCAGTCTCTTAGGCTTGCCTCTCCCCAGCCTGTTATGAAAGTCTGTATTGCCTAAGGAATAGATAAAACTGCTTGTGTTTTATTTTTCTGCACAAATCATCCTGCAATGCCATTTATTGTCTCACAGTTTGTAAGTCAGAAACTCAGGAAAGGTTTCACCCTGTGGTTCTGGCTCAGTTTGTCACATGTCAAGGCATCAACTGTTGCTCTAGGAGTCTCAGGACTTGACAGGGGCTAAAACTCCACTTCTAAGCCCGCTCACTGGTTGTTGGCACACTTGAGTTCCTAACAGCCTGTTGGCCAGAGGTCTCAGTTCCTCTGCAAGCAGCAGGCTCCTCCCTGGGCTGTCTGAGTGGGTCCCAAAGGCAGCTGGTTCCCCCAGAGTGAGTGATTAAAGAGAGCAGGAAAAAGGAGCAAGAGAGATCCCAGAACAGAAGTCACAGTCTCTTCTAGTCTAATATTAGCAATGCCGCCCCTCTGCTGCATGTCGTCGGCTGTGCAGACTAACCCTGGTACCATGTGGGAGAAACTGCACACAAATGTGAGGGCCAGGCAGTGGTGAGCATTGAGGGCCACGTTGCAGGCTATCTGTCCTATTGCCTAAAAGTTGAATCCTTGTAATCCAAGGAGATATATTCTTAGAATATGCCCATATACAGAGGCAGCCAGCAAATCATGGAATCCCCTCTCCCAGAAGAAAGAAAACAAAATGACTCATAGAAGTCAGAGGGAAAAAGTCCACCCACTACGAGAGAAAAATACCAGAAAATACATCAAGAGGAAACCAGCACCTTTCCCAGTGTGGCAGGATTATAGATGATTTGGTTTTTCTTTATGTTAAGGGGTTATTTCCATATTTTTTAAAAAATCGTTCTTTTCTTGGAAGTCGGGTAAGTGAACCAGGTCAGGAAAGAGGAGATCCAGGGTCTCCTGGATAGTTGCTGTGCGAGGGGGCTGGGGATATAGCTCAGTGGTGTAAGTGCCTGACTGGCAAGCATGAGGTCATGAGTTCAATCCCCAATACCGAAAAAAAAAACCCAAATAAATAAATAAAAGATAGTTGCTGTGCTGCATCTAAACTCATGGGTCTTTCCCCTTTGGGGGTCTGGGGTGCTGTTGCTAAGAAGTTGGGCCCTTTTCCTGCCCGTCCACTTCCAGGATGCAGACAGGATTAAGGGCCATCAGCTTCTCTTCAATGTTTTCCTGTTGGACACTGGTCCGACTTCAAACTCAGTGGTTTTGTTTCTGGTTTCCTTAGGAGAGAAGCAAGGGTTACTGAGAGTTTTTAGAGCATCGTTAGTCACACGCACATGGGTTATGACCCATGGTGCATTTTCAGTGGCCCACACAAGCCCCTTTCTGGTTTCCTTCGCTTATTTATTTCCTTTCATCTCCCGCTGCTGTGCCCCTCTCTCTGGCATGTGTTTCCTGTGCATTTTTCCCTTGCAGAATGGGTGGTGATGTTTTCAGTCATGTGTCCAGATGGTCACTGATTTGCAACAATTGGACTTACATTTTTTTAGCTTTAAAATGATGTGAGGCCAGGCCTCATGGTTTACACCTGTAATCCCAGCATTCAAGAGGCAGAGGCAGGAGGATCATTTAGAGTTCGAGACCAGCCTGGGTTACAAAGTGAACTCAAGGCCAGCCTGAACTGCATAGCGAGACCCTTTCTCAAAAAAAAAATAAATAAAATGTGAAAGCAGTGCACATTCAATAGACACTGAGCTTCAGACCTTAAATTTTGGTCTTTTCCCGTGCTGACAGCGTGTGATGTGATCCTCAGCAGCAGCAGGGCAGCGGCAGTGAGCAGTGAGCCTGGCCAGGCAGCCAGGAGAGTAAACCACTGGGACTGCAGCTAACTGCGTGGCTGACTGAGCCTGATGCTCCGTAGGTTTATCCAGCAGGAACTCCATCTTAGAGCAAGGAATGTCCGTCTTGTCTTAGCTCCCATTTTGGTCACTCAGTATTGAGTGCTTCTGAGCTCTTTTCAAGTTGCCGTATGTACAAGGTGTGATCCCAATTTGTGGTGAAGGTTTAAAATTTTAAAAACTTACCACAGTAAAGGACACAGTGCCCTCAACCCCCTTCAGCATTCTCCCCCTTACATTGAACAGGCTTACCCCATGCTTCTTGGCACTTTCTGGAGCTTTTCCGGAAGTGCTCTTTTAGGGGTTTACAAGGTGTGATTCAAAACACAGTGAATGAGCTGGCTGGTGGTGCACTCCTGTAATCTCAGGGAGGCTGAGGCAGGAGGATTGTCTTGAGTTCAAGGACAGCCTGGGCTACATAGTGAGTTCAAGACCAGCCTAAACTGCATAATGAAACCCTGTCTCAAAAAGGCAAAAAGGGCTGGAGATTTAGCTCAGTGGCGCAGTCCTGCCTGGCAAGCCTGAGGTTGTGAGTTCAATTTCTGATACCCAAAAAAAAAAAAAAAAAATACAGTGAATGCTGCAGTTGATTACCATCCAGCAGAAAGACAGGCTCATAAGAACATTACAGTCTGTCCTCATTCACCTTGGCCACCAGTCTGGCACTGTGCGGCTTCTGGCTCTTCCCTGCAGTTAAAATGACCATGAAAGGTGACTGCTTTGAACCAATTCAAGACACCAAGGCAACCATGACAGCACAACTACAGATACTCCCAAAAGAGGACTTGCAGAACCCTTCATAAAGTGGCCAGAACAATGGGATGATTGTGCTTGAAATGAGAGAGCGTCCTTTGAGGGGGCATTGGTGGAAATACATCCTTACTATAATAAGCTTTTCGAATGTAAACATTCACTGTATATTTCATCCTGCCCTATAGCTTGTTGCAAGTACTCCTTGCTGTGCCTCTGAACACTTGGCTGCCAGTCGCCTGGCAGTGGTGCCTCTGCTCCCCCACTCTGCCACTAATAGTACGGGAGGGAGTGTTGGCTTGCTTACTCCCTTAGGGACTGTGAAAATTCCCTTGGCGTTTACACCCTGGAGCAGAATCACTGGTTTCAAATCAGTTCCAGCAGAGGACCTGGAAGATGCTGGAGCAGAAAGAACCTGGAGGAGGAGGATGCCAGTGGAGCCTGGGAAGATGAGCACAGCACGCTGGTCCTTTCTTAGAGGCTGTGGCAAGGATTTTGGTCTTTAGCCTAAGATTAGAGGGAAGTCATTGAATTGAACTAAAGCAGGGGGCCTAGGATTTTTTTTCTTTAAAGCAGCTGTAGGTTTCCAGAGCTAAAAGGACTTTTAAAGACCCACTCTTTGAATTCGCTGAAGGGCTGGGAGCCTACAGAGGCAACAAGATGCCTGGCATCACACAGCCTGATAGAGTTCAAGCCCACTGTGCGTTTTTTGGGATGAACCCCATGGAGGCAGCTCCTGGGGGCTTGAAATCTGTCGACACCACTGTCCCGGGGAGAGTCTTTGTCATGTCTTGCTCTTCTCTTGTCACCTAGACTTTCCTAGACCTCTAAGAGGTTTTAGCAGACTCATCCAAGAACCCCAAGCTCGGACTTAGCCTCCCACTGCCATGGGGCCTCAGGCCTCAGACCTTCCAGATACCCTCAGGTGTCCCATCCCCCTCAAGCATCTGTGCCTAAGTCTTAAGCGCTGAGGGTCTCCAGTGCCATTTTCTCAGGGCCTCCACTGTTGGTTCTTTTTGTTCTCAGCGTGGGCAGCTTGGGGGGCAGGGCGCACCCTCAAGATTTCATTGACCCTTTTCACCCTCATACTTTAAGGCCTCCACTCCAGGGAGGCTCAAAGAACTAGGCCTTTGTTTGCAGCAACAAAGCTGTTTGCAATTTCCGATAGAACCGTTTTATTATATTCCATCCAAAGCATACTTGAGTTACATTTTGTTTTGAAAGCTTGTTAGCATTCTGAAGTTAATTAACTGACAGGCACAAAGCTGCCCTGCTTTCCCCACCCCCAGTCCGTGCCCACTCTATATCCGTTGACCCCAGTTTCCAGCCGGCAGCCTCAAAGTGCCTGCCCACGTCCAGGTGGGACCCCCATCGTCTTTCCAGGGCTCATCTGGCAGATGAAAGGGTGATCCTCACTGCTGCCTCTCCCGCACGCTTCCCTCCCCACTCCTCCTCATTTCTGATGGCTTTAGCTGCCACTTATTGAGCAGTCACCTGTCCCAGGCACGTTTTACCTCATGGTATTTCTACTGTCCTCTGAGATGAGTTTTAGGACACCTAATTTCCAGAGGAGGACTGAAGTTCAGAGAGATTGTCACTTATCCAAGGTCATACAGGTAGCACGTAGCGAAACCAGGCCACAAACCCCAGTCTGTAGGAGTCTAAAAGTTCTGGCTACAAGAAGCTACCTGTCTGGAAACAAATCTACTTGTTGGAATCAGGAAGAGCTGCAGTATAGACTTCTAAAGGTTCAGTCCCAGAGTTAGTCTGAGTTGCTTGGAGACCTGTCTGCCTTGAGCTTTCCAGGCACAGTCCCATTCTTGCCTGCCCGTGTGTCGCCTTGCATAGTACAGCCTCTCTGATGTCTACAGACAGCAGTCAGCACAACTCCAAGTCCAACTGAGCCACGGACACCCTTGGTTCCCAGACCTCTTTCCATCAACTTGGTCTCAGTCTTGCTTTTCTGTGCTTCCCTCTCCAAAAAAGCCCCACACCCAGGGTATGGTAAACTCGGCCACAGGGAGACAAATCCAGGCCCTCAAAACCAAGTCTCCCTTTCTGCCTCTCTGTCTCTCTCTCTCTCTGTCTCTCTCTCTTTCTCTCTGTCCTCAAGGTCCAGCCTCTTCTCTGCCAAGGCAAGTAGGCCCCTGAGCATGACAAAGACAGCTCTGTTTCCTCAGACCTGACAGCCCCTTCCTTTCCTGTACGGGAGAGCCTGAAGCTCCTTCTCAGGCAGCCTCCCCTCAGGACAGAGCAGGGGACAGGCAGTGCAGAGTCTGGTTAGGACCGATCTTGAAGCCAGACTGCCTGGTCCAAGTCCTGGCTCTTCCGTTCTTGAGCGCAGATGACCAAATCACTTACTCGAAACTCCTGTTCTCCCATCTGTAAAAGGACTATCCTATGACCCATGTCACACACTTGTTATAGGGGTTGAACCAGTCAGTACTTGTAAAGCAGTTCTGGGAGTCTCCTCTCCCCAGCAGGCAGCCTCGGGGCAGCCAGCTTTCTTACAAGAAACTAGCAAAGGCTGCAAAGACTTTTCTAACCTGGCTGTGACACCGTCCTGTGACACCACTTCTGCCACGTTCCTGTCTTCCTCCACTCACACTCAGTCAGAGAGACACACGCACTTCACCTTGGTGTAAGGGTTTACACATTTGAAGACCACACAGGAATTGGGTTACAGAGAGATCAAGCACCTTGTCCAACTCATGTGACTGGTAAGTGGTGATCACGCACAGTCAAGTCCATGACTTCTGATGTCAGAATCTGTCTCCTTTTGTCATTGCCATCCTGCCCCACCTGGGGCGTGCAGAGAGGAATAAGATGTGGGCTCTGCCCTTAGCCAGCTTCCCATCCAAGACGAGCTCACTGCCAAACCAGGCCCTTGGCATCATGATGCCTCTTCTGTGGATCTCTTGGTCATGGTGGGGTAGAAGAGTTGTAAGGAGCAGTAAAAATGTCCAGAAGCTCAGCTCTATCATTCATTTATCTTGTTGGGAGAAGCGAGACTTCTTTGCACTGGAGTCCTGTTGGTTAGTGCTGGGTTAGAGACCCACAAACAATTCAAGTGCAGGAGGTGAGTTTCTCGAAGGGCCAGGCATTGGGCAGATGCTCAGTAAATGTTGGTTCAGTGAAAGCATGGTTTGGGGGACTCAACCCTCACCCTACCACAGACTCTCCAAGTCCTAGTTTGCCCACTAAACACCCCCAAAAAACCAGCAGAAAGTCAGGCATCACCCTTCCAGCTTCTTCTAGGGAGAACAGAACTCACAGTCATGTCCAGCAAGGCCAGGATGTGTCTCTCAGAGGGACACCATGGTGGCAGAAACAGCTGACTGGACCTCTTCCTTTTAGACCCTTCTGGCACCTCTCTTGATTCTGTATGCAGGCTCTACCCAAGCAAAACTTCAAAGCAATCCTGACAGCCCTGTGTCCTGCTTTATTCCTCTTGTGGGTTTCCATATGGAATAAGAGGAAGATCATTAAATATGGAGGCCCATTGACCTACGATTAAAAGGCCCAGTTCGATCATTTCTTGGTTCTGTGATCCTGGACAAGTCACTTTTCTGCTTTTATGACTCTACAAGATGTGTAGTAAGATGGGAAAAGTAATGTCAGCCCACAGCGTGGCTGTGAGTACTGAGTAGCAGCAGGTCCATGGTGTCCCTGGCCTATCATGTGCCTGCCTGGGTGACCTTTCACAGCAGGGAGCTGCTAGAAATTGCCCAAGCTTACCCTTGTCCCACCACACTGCCCTCTGTCCCCACAGGGAGATGGGATCAGTAACCCTTCAAATGGGGAAACAGTGTTTAAAGATGCCATTTTGGTGGCAGGCCATGAAGCGAGCTCTGTCACCTGGGTGGATGAGAGGTGTGATGTTGGCGACGTCTCAGAGGTGACATAGTGACATGGTGACATGGTACAGTCAGCAGAAGCCTGCACCTTGCTCAGGGAGGCAGTCTCACCTAGTGTGTCGGCTGCAGGTGTGATCTGCCTGCTTCTAGTCCTCACTTCTGCCCATTTATTAGCAGACCTTGAGCAAGGACTTCCCTGTGCCTCAGTTTCCTCATCTGTAAAGGGTCAGGGTGGGTAAGGGCACACCTACCTTTGCTGGATGGTTGTGAGGGTTGAAAGTGTCCATGTATAAAGCAATGGGAGCCAAACCTAGTACATGGTTATTGCTCAAATCTCTCAGCTGACGGTGCTTGTGGATGCCCAAGATCTGCCACTGACCAGCTATCAACCTTGGACTGGCCGTGTGTCCTCTCTGGATCTCAGTTTCTCCACCTGAGCAGTGAGCAGGCTGGCTCAGATGTCCCTCACAACATGTCAGCTTGCAACGGCAATTCTGGAAGCCCAGGGAAGGACTGAGTACAATGTTCTGTGGGGCAGGGCCTCTGCGACTGTGTAGGCTTGGCTGGGAGGTCACTCGCGGCCACACTGGAAAAGCTGAATGGGACAGAGCCTCTCCCTCCTCTGTAAACAGGAACAGGCCGAGCCAGCCTCCTGCTCCAGTTCCGGAGCCTCTGCCTGGGAGCTCAAAGGATGAGTCACTGACAGCGGCCGCTGCAAGCTACAGCGGCACCAGCCCTGGGGCAGAGTAGCTGTAGAGTTCAGGGTGGGATTTGGCAGCAGAGATCAGAGCGAGGGCCCCACGTGCTGCAGGGGACACCTGAAGGCCATTTGCCTGCCTGCCTGACCCAGAATGCCGGGAACTCGAGGATACACAGCCCTCGCCTTGCTGTACTTTCCTGACCTTCACATCATTGAGCTGTGAGGATCCATCAGCGGGGTACCAGGCATTTAAACTACAGGCACCACCACCCCTTCTAGGCATCTGGTTAGGGTTCAGGGTTCCCATGGAAACAGCCTCCCTCTCTCAAATGTTCACCATCCTCCCTGCCTTTGCTTCAGGTGACCCTTTGTGACATGGCAAAACAGAGCCATTGCTTGACGTCAGCAAGCCCTGACTCTAGTCTCAGATCTTACTTGGACAAGGCACTGAACCTCGCTAAGCCTCAATGGCTTCACCCGGAAAATCTCCTTCACCCTGTACAAGAGGGCAGGCCAGTGAGGAGCCCAGTATTAAATCACTCGTCAGCAAGCTGCCTGTGAGTCAGGATTTCACGTATAGCAAAGCAGCTATCTCGCTGTAAAAACTATTGAAAAGCCAGCCCTTGACACAAGCAGCCGCCTCTCACTGACAAAACAGGGCTGATGATGGCAATGTCTACCTCAGAAGCAAACGCAACTACACACGCAGAAGGGTTCTACAATCTGCCCAGAGCCAGCCCAGGAAGGTGGCATTATGGTTCCCAGAATGAGACTGAGAGCAAACAAGAGGGCAGAGCAAGATGATGATGCAGGATGCAGGACAGACACCAAGAGCACAAATGGGCCCACGACCCCAGTGATTGGAGCAAGTGGAACTGTTTTGTTCACTGCTACATCACAGAGCTTAGCCCACGGGGTGGCCAAGTAAATGCTTCCTGAAGGCCATGGAAATCAGCCTCAGTCTTGACAATACTTAGCGCATCTCTGGTGCCCAATGAATATATGTTGGATTCATGCGCAAGTGAGCAGAAACAAATCAGAGAGGAGTTCCTAGTCCAGTTCTCCACTTCCCAGCTTTTCCCACTTTGTTACCACAGACCCCCACTGCCTGTACAACTAGAGATTCTTCAGATCTGAATCCCCTAAATTATATCATGCACGCTCGAAAATGTACCTTCCTGGATAAAAAGATGTCCAGTTTCTGCCCAGGAAAACATTTGACTAAGCCCTGGTCTGAAAGATGTACATCTGACAGTTAAGCATAGTGGCCACTCCTGTAACTTCAGTACTCTGGGAGCTGATGCAGGAGGATCATAGGTTCAAGCTGAGCTTGAACCTACTAACATAGCAAGACCCAGTCTCGGGCACAGAAAAAATAAGTAATTTTTTTTTAAAGTCTGTCAGCACCGGGCATGGTAGCACACACCTATAATCCCAGTACTTGGGAGGCTAAAATATGAGGATCGTTATTAGTTCAAGACCAGCCTGGGCTACAAAGTGAACTCAAGGCCAACCTAAACTGCATAGCGAGACGCTGTCTCAAAAAGAAAAAAACAAAAAAAGTCCAGCAGGTGCCCAGATAATACCCATCACTTTGATCCAGCAGGCCAGGTGCCTAGTGCCTTTTTTAAAATATTAAAAATCTTCATTCATCTCTGATGTCTGCATACAGCAACCCATCAGCCTGCAGTCTTTTCCTTCCCTTAGTGGGCAATGCAGGTAACCTGCTGTCTTCCCTATACTAAGAGATGGGCACACATACTCGGAGGGGCTCACCTTCCCAGCAGCTGTCCTGCCGGGTAGGCTTCACGGAGCTGTGGGTCTCTCATATCTGTCCCATCACATCACATGCCTTTCGACATGACAGATGAGAGAACCTGAGACCCGGAAACACTCACTAGGCCTCATGGTACCTGAACTCAGAAGTTCTCTTAATTTTTATTTTTATTAGTACCATTTTGCAGTATGTAGTGATTCCATTTATGACAGAGCGTTGGCAACATGTACGTGACAAATCATAATTTTTTCATACACTTCCCTTCATCCACTTCCCCTCCTCTTTTTCCCCCACTTCCCATCTCTGGTCCAAGTCCTCTGTGCAAAAAACTATCAGACCTTTGATCTCATTTTAAATATATTTTCTAACTACAAATACATGTTTATGTATTGATTGGAGGAAATGTAGGACATGTCGGTGGTCTACCCTAATCTCATCCTCTCCCTGAAGAGTTCTTGTTAACACCTGGTTGCTATTCTCACTTTTTGTGTACAATTATTAAGCACTTCCTGAATACCAGCCATTCAATTTGCCCTGTGCTGTGTATGTCAGGCCCACTGGTAACCTCGTCTTACATCAGTCTCTGTCTTTTTCTAGGCACACGAATACTTCCTTCATATTCAAGACCAGTGAGATCATGCTGTTTTATAACCTTGCCTTTCACACTCCATGCTTTCAAAATTCTTTGTGTTATTAAATATTCATCAACACAGTCATTTATAACGGCTGCATGATATGTTATTGCAGGCAAGTTTCGTGCTCCCCCAGACTGAAGTGCATGTACCCCAGAGGGCAGAGCCACAGGATGAAATGTCACACATCTTCCTGAAGCATATATTTGATTCGAAGCTTTGGGGGGGGACATTTTAATATCAAAGCGAGTGCAGATACACGGCAGTGTAGCATACAGAATGAGTTTTAAAATGAAGCCGCAAAGTCCAAAACTGTAGAGTTTGCTGTTATTCTCCACAGGCCTACATTTCTTCCCCTCTGAGCCTGACAGAAACATCTGGACACTGAGTTCTAGTTCAAGCAGCTCTTACTAAAGAGGAGATTGAATCCTTACATCTCTTTTTAACTGTATTTTTTCTCACTATGAATATATGTGTTTATATGTTTATTGGAGGAAGTTTGGGATCTGTAAATAAAATCACTCCTAACCTCATCATACACACACACACACACAGAGTTAACACCTGGCTTATATCCCATTAATTGTGTACATTTATTATGTACTTCCTGTGTGCCACGCATGTAGGTATTGCAGAGCTGGGACACAGAAGTGAGGTGACCCTGGGCCTGCCCCTTCCACTCATCCACATTGGGCCTCATCATCTTCATTCCATGATGGGAACCTTGCCTTTGAGAAATCATCCCTCTCCTTATCAGTGGCAGGAACTCTTGCCTTACCACATGATCCATTCGCTAATGGCGTTTCTGAGCTGATTGCTCATGGAGTGCATAGTAACTGTACCCTCTGTGGGTAGATGTATCACTCAGATTCCACTTCATGCCTTGGATCGTAAACATGTATTTACTGGTTTGTCTCACCCTTGAGACTAGGAAAGAATTACGTGTTATCAGTATACTCTGCCACTTACTGGCTTCTTACAGTATGCTAGGGACCATGTAAGGTGTTTTATCAGTAGAATTCGGAGTCTTCATAACAGCTTTCCAAAGTTGTATTATCCCCTGTTACCAGGTAAGAAGACAGAGTAGAAGCTGTCACTTGCCTGTCAGCCTGCACTCACTTAGTAAATATTCACTGTAGACTTGCTTTCCAAGACTTGTGCCATTGGCAGTCATGATAAGCAAAACCAGTACTACCATGCCAACCTTCACAAGACTGCTAGTCAGGTAGAGATGATATTCTTCAGGTCCTTTTGCAAACCATAACAAGTGTGATGCAGCCTGGAGTCCATCCACCTGCCTCAGACTGAACCTACCTTTGCCAGTTGCCAGCTAGGTGACGGTGGGCAGATTTCTTAATGGCGCTGTACCTCCTCTTCCTCATCTGTGAAATGGGGATGATCATAGTACCAGCTACGGTAAAGACTTAACCACACAAACAAATGTAAAGCACTCAGCCCCGCTCTTTGCAGGTATGTTCTTGCTGGAGGTAGGAAAGGAGCAGCACAGGGTGCTGGTATATGCTGGGGCAGGACCTACTTGCAGTGAAATTGATCGAGAGCTACAGGATGAATAGGATTTACCCTTGGCAGAGCGTATGGGAGGCAGCAGAAGGGAGCATAGTGTTGGTGGGATGTGCCAGGCAGAGCTCAGTGGTGGACTCCGCTGTAGGATCCTCCGAGGTGTGGCTGGAACACAGTGGGTGGGAGCCATCCAGGGTCAGCAGCTGGGAAGGAGGAGCCCATGACACCAGTACAGGGGTGTCTCCAGCCCCAGGGCATACACTGTTGGTTAGGCCATGGGAGAGGCTAAGGAAAGGTTTGTTGAGTACATATTAAGCCTTGTGTGTTCTGTTGGCCATTGTGCCATATACACAGTGATGTGTGAACAGCTTCGTCTCAGCTGTCAAGCTGTCCACATCCTTTTTGTTGGTCCCTCTTTTTTTTTTGAACCAGGGATCGAACTCACAGCCTCACGATTGCCAGGCAGGTGCTTGTGCCACTGAGCTAAATCCCCAGCCCTGGTCCCTGACTTCTTGATGATAAACAAAAACCTGAATTTCGGTGGGGACCTCCCACATCTGGGACTCACCCAGGGAAATGCCACTGGAATCCCCTGTAGCAAATGGCTCAGTTTTTTTTTTTTTTAATCGGTACCAGGGATCGAACTCACGACTGCCTGCTTGCAAGGCAGGCGCTTATGCCGCTGAGCTAAATCCCCAGCCCCAAATGGCTCAGTTCTAAGCCAGTAGTGTTCAGATATGTTAGTCGTTGAGCTCTGGTGAAATAATCTAGCAGAAACCAAGCCAGAGATGGGCACAGCAGAGCCTCTGCCCTTGAGGCACAGCAAGAGGGACTCAGTGGGACTTGTGACAGGGACGTGTGACAGTCCCAGTAGCACTTGCAAAAACATCTACACTCTGTGATGCACGGTTAGAAAACCAGGCATTGAACCCAACCTGCATTCTCCAGGAGGAGAGACTGACACTCAGGGAGGGAATGACCTCTGAGATCACCCTAGCACAGGACAACCAGCACTGAATCCCAGACATCGGGTTTCAATTCTGTTACACAGGATTGTCCACCATGTCAGCCTGGTTGTCCCTACTCGCTTGCAGTATGAGGGTTACAAGATGGGGAGGGGGGAGCACATGGCAATGATCTGCTCAAGATTCTAGCTTCTGCCCCCAGTCAGGGCACAGACCATGAGAGAAAAAAATCCAGAGAGAGGGCGTGGGTGGGTTGTTCAGGGTCACGGCCTGGTTGTGCTGTCTCCCCCCACCCCCATGGCTTTTTTTTTAATTGATTTTGAGGTGGTTGTTTTTTGTTTCCTTAAGAAATGGAAAAGAATGAACTGCGTAAATACAACGATATTAACTCTGAAAAACCTCCTGCCATTTTAACTCTGTTACTGGAGAAATAAAAGAGAAATAATTTGTCCACCCACACTCAGCTCTTTCTGACGAAGGTAGGTGCATATTGCCTTGCTAATCGAGGGTGACTGCCCGAAGTGGAGCTACGCTGACTGATCCCAGATTGAGAGGAAGCCACGGCAACCTCTAAAGGAGCCGTCCTCGGTGGGTCGGCAGAGCCCTGTGCATGAGCAAGGCCCCGGGTCACCACTTGCCGTGTGTCCGGCCTTCCATAGGTCTTCCCCAGCCGGTAGTGATGGAGGCACTGGACGAGGCTGAAGGGCTCCCCGACATGCAGAGAGAGATGCCACCGCCCCCAGCGCCCTCTCCACCCTCAGAGCCTGCTCAGAAACCGCCACCTCAAGGCGCTGGGAGCCACTCCCTCACCGTCAGGAGCAGCCTGTGCCTGTTCGCTGCCTCACAGTTGCTGGTAAGGATATCAGAGGCCTCGAAGGGGCCTGGAGAGAGGGTGGGTTGAGGGCCAGCCTTCCACTACCTCCCCACAGTGGCCACCTGAGCAGGCGGAAGGATGAGGGGCCCCCTCAGTGACCCCATGTCCTCAAGACTGGTGTAAGAGGAAAGCTGGGATTCTCAGCATCAGTCTGAATAGCAAAACCCCTCAGCCCCTGTCTTCCCTAACCCAAGAACCAGGAACAGAAGGGCCCCAACCCTTGACTCCCTTGATCCCGTGGACTTCCTGTCTGTGGAGCCATTCTGGGAGACTTCCCTTCGCATGTACCTGTGACGTCCCTTCTGGAAGGGCTTTGTCGTGGCCGTCATTAGTCAGCTTTTCACCAGGGACAGTCCCTGGGGCCTCCTCTGGGTTCATGGCAGCTGAGCCCTACTCTTAGCTGCCCAGTCTGGACCCAAGAGGCTCCCAGGTTGAGGCTGAAGGTGACACGGGGGCGGCAGGGAGCCCCGGCTCTGAACTTAGCCCGCCCCTCCTGACTGCCCCAGCTTGCCTGTGGGGTGCTCTGGTTCAGCGGCTATGGCCACATCTGGTTGCAGAATGCCACCGACCTCCTCTGCACCTCATTCACACTCCTGACACAGCTGGGACCCACGGTAAGTAAGCTACAGGGAACCTCGGGTCAGGACCACTTGGGGGACTCCAGTCCCATCCAGCCCAACGCCAGGAGGGGCTTCTCTGAGCCTAGGAGACTTCCGAGCCCCTGCTGTTCTTCTGCCTTCCCCACCCCAGACATGGGATGCAGCGTTTACAGCCTCTGTTTTGTCACCCTTGAAATAGAAGAGAACTCTGCCCCACTACCACCCTGACCTGTTGTCTTATGTTCCCCCAGGCCTGGCTGGACTCCGGGATCTGGGGCTTCCCCAGTCTGTTGCTGGTCTCCCTGTCTGTGGGCCTGGTCCTGGTTACCACCTTGGTGAGCCTCCTCCTGACCCAGCCTCTGTGCTTTCCTCCTCTGAGGTCCCACTTCCTGCCTGCTTCTGTCTGCAAGCTAGATGGCCTGGGTTCTGGGTGGGACAGGGACAGATAGCCATCTCCTTCCACCAAGGTGCCCAGCCTGGGGTGCAACACTCCTGCTTTCTAAACATTGCTTTGCTGTGTTCTGAGCTGGGGAATCGGGCTGAGGCAGGGAGACGCCCAGGCCCCACTTGAAAGCCTGAATCCACAATAGGCTGGGGGGTGGGGAAGGGGTGTGGCTGGCAGGAGAGTGGGCCAGGTAAGCGGCAGTGGCTTGTAAACAGCACTAGGGACTTGGAGGAACAAAGGGCTCGATGTGATGGAACCTCAGTCCCCAAATCCTTGTGCTCCCAACCAGGTGTGGCGCATCCTGAAGGCCCCCCCAGAGGAGCCCACCCCGCTGCCCCCAGAGGACAGGCGCCAGTCTGTTAGCCGCCAGCCTTCCTTCACCTACTCGGAGTGGATGGAGGACAAGGTGGAGGATGACTTCCTGGACCTGGACCCCGTACCCGAGACGCCCGTATTTGACTGCACAATGGACATCAAGCCTGAGGCCGACCCCGCCTCGCTGACCGTCAAGTCCATGGGTCTGCAGGAGAGGTGGGAGGGGTGGAAGAGGGGTGGGCTCCTTGGGCCCTGGGATGCCATCTGCCTCCTGGTGCCCAGGACAGAGCTGGCCGTATAGCTTAGCCAGTGTAGACATTTATTCATCGGGTGACTGGTGTAGATTAAAGTGGCTCACAGTGAACACTAGCAGATCCTGTTGCTGCACATGCACTCATAGGCATATGCAAGAGTGTGCTGTCCAGCCCACGGAAGTGTGAAGGGCAGGTCATCTTGCTGCAGGGCTTTTCAGGACCTTTAACATGCCGGTGTCCACTGTAAACCAGCAAGGGGCTAGTATGTGGCACTTCCTGAAGTCAGTTGGCCACAGAACCCTTCTTTTCTAGAGTGTCTCGTATGCTCCACAGAGCATCCTTGGGGATCTCAGAGCCTGACTGGGTCACGCAGCTCATATGAGGTCGAGTTAACCACAGGAGGTTATAGAAAGAGCCCCGGATGAGGAGTCAGGAAACCTAGCTCTTCTTTCAGCTCTGCCACCCGCTTCTTAGAGCCTGTGCAATTCTTGTCCTTTCATGGGGACTCAGGTTTCCCTGCTTGCATAATGAGAGCCCGTCCTACTCTACGATTTTAGACACTGTCTATAGTGGTTTGTCGGTATAGACGTCCTTGCTGCGACCATGTTGCCCTCGGGACCCCCCTTTCCCTGGCAGCGGGGTGGCCCTCCCTCTGCTGGATGAGATGTGCCTGATTGGCAGCCTCACCCCAGACTGCCCAGCCAGAACTACGTGCAGAGGTCTGGACCTGACCCCTTGATCAGAGCCCTGCTTTTCTGCCCACCCTGGGCTTGCGTCTCCTCTGTGGGCTACCTGGGACCCAGGAAAGGATTGGGGGGTGGGCAGCAGTGACCCAGGAGAGGCTGGGGAGGGCTGTGTTGGGCTTGCCTTGACCTGGAGCCCTGAACCCCCACTGTCAGAGGTCTTTGCCTGGGGGCTGAGACTGCTCCTTAGAACAGGGTCAAAGCTCCCTTCCAGTTCCCTCTCTCCTCTGTCCACCCCCAAACTCCCCAGGAGAAGCCTCCCCTTGCCAAAGTCTCACTTCCTCTTTCCTGGGCCTTCCAGGCGGGGCTCCAATGTCTCCCTGACCCTGGACATGTGCACGCCCGGCTGCAATGAAGAGGGCTTTGGCTACCTTGTGTCCCCTCGTGAGGAGCTGGCCCACGAGTACCTGCTCAGCGCCTCCCGGGTCCTGCGAGCTGAGGAACTACATGAAAAGGCCTTGGACCCTTTCCTGCTGCAGGCCGAGTTCTTCGTGAGTCCCTCTGAGCCAGCCACCCACACCGGGCAGACCTTTCCACGCATGCCTATCAGCCACAGAGCTAGAGTGGGGTTTGGTACCCAGGCTTAGCACCTGGAGTAGACTGAGGTCACCTCATTATCAGCTCTCCCACCATCTCTGGCAAGCTGCTTCCCCTCTGAGCCTCACTTTCCTCATCTGGGAAATGGGATGAAAGAACAGGGCTGTTATAAAGATGAGAGAGATCGATGGTGTGTGATCGGTGTGCAGTGGTGTTGCTAGGTCCAGGGCCCAGATGTGCTGTGAATGTCATAGAAGGAAGGTTTCTCTCCATACTCCCTCCCCACCCTCCTCTGCCCAGCATCACCAAGCATTGCTTGTGTTCTTGGCATCTCTCTACCAACCTCTCTCCAACCACCCCTGGGTCTAGCTTAACTCTTGATCTCCTCCTGCAGCCTTTGCGGCAGCCTCCACAAAGTATGCCCAGTATGTGACAGCTAGGGCATAGGAGACTAGTGTCCCCTTTGTTGTCACAAAAGCACAGGTTTGGATGGAGGCTCATCAGTGTATGGCAAGAGCCAGCTTTCTGATACCCAGTCCCAGAGTCAGACAAACTTTCTGACACATCGAGGGCCTTGCCCCACCAGGGACCGCCACACTTCTTTCTCAGGAGAAGGAGGCAGGGGAGGAAGGAAGGGGCTACAGCCCAAAGACTCACTGCCTCGATCAGACTCACCAGCCAGGCAGCTCACCCGCTGTGCCCCTCAGACACGGCTCCAAGTGCTCAGAACTTGGCACCGTCTGCAGAACAAATTTGCCTGCTCTGCCTCCTTCTGTGGCCTCACGCTGCACCCCCAGCCTGCAGGATCTGTCCACTTCCTGCCAGGCCCCCCTATATCCTCCTCACCCTATTCTCTCCCTGATGCCTCTGGAAAACATCCTCCCTGGGCCTCAGCTACCACTGCAGGCTCCCACCACCGTCACCTCCTAAGAAGAAAGAGCTGGCATCCTGCATGCCCTTTATAGATTCTGCCAGAAAAGAAGGAGCCTGGCCTGAGCACCCACCACAGGCAGTTTCGCACAGGATTTTTCTCCCTTTTGCTTTTCACAACCTTGGACAGTATTATCAGCAGCATTTTCCAAGGTCCCTGTAGCATTCCAAACACGTGTAGTACGAGACTGTGCGGTCCAGTGCTGAACCACTGGATTGAGATTGATGGGGAGTGCAGAGACAGAAGGCACTGGATTCGCAGTGATTACAAGGTCACTTTTTTTTTCTTTTGGTACCAGGGCTCAAACTCACGGCCTCGTGCTTACTAGGCAGGCACTTGTGCTGCTGGGCTATATCCCCGGCCCTACCAGGTCATATTTTGTCTGGTTCTTCATTCACCATCCATGCAGAGAGTGCCTACCACATGCCAGGCTGGCCCTCCACAGAGGATAGCGTTTGGTACGCACTCAGCGCATGCCAGGCACTATTCTAAATGCTTTGTGGGCGCCACCACGTTAATAGTAAATGTAGGTCACCCGAACGCATGCCATCAAGCCAGCTCCTGGATGAGAAGTTGAGGACAACTAGCCCCTGGGTTTGAACACCTCTGAAGGCCAGCACATCCCTGCTCACACCCCTGGGTTCTCGTTCTGCAGGAAATTCCCATGAACTTCGTGGATCCAAAAGAGTACGACATCCCCGGGCTGGTGCGGAAGAACAGATACAAAACCATCCTTCCCAGTGAGTACTCGCTGCACGGGGCAGGGGGCGAGCTCGCCCTCCCCAGGTGTGACCTCCGCCCAGAGCAGGCCTCCAGGGGTAACAGGGACAAAGGGGAAGGGAGAAGGCCACCCCAGCATGAGGGCGGAGGTTGGTCCCCTTCCTGGCCAGGTGCTGGGCCGGCTCTGGAGAAACCCAGAGAGCAGGGGTGGCTTCTGAAGCATGTGTCTGAATCCCACTCTCTTTAGAGTGGGTAGATTTGAGGAGAGAAAGTTAAGGCTCAGGGAGGTTAAGCGGCTTACCTGCTGTCACATAGCTAGGAAGGAGAAAGCTGAGTTTCCAGCCTGGGCCTCTGTGACCCCGCCGAATCAGGCACTTTTGTCTACCTGTGTTCAGTGTGATCAGACCGTCAGTCCTGCAGCAGGCAGAGCCGCCCCACAGGCCAGTGAGCTGTCTCTGTCCTGTAATGAGCTCCCCGTCACTCAGCATGTTTAAGTGAGGCCGTCTGAGCTGTCCCTTCAGGCCCAAGAGGGGCTTTTCTTCACTGGGGGCGTTTAGACCATGTAACCTAATTTCTTATTTCGTCCCTGTGGTGTCATTTTCAGGTAACTTTCATCAAGTCCCTAACTGCTTACTACCCCTGGCACATCTGGCCCCAGACCTCAGGGCTAGCTTGGGGAGGGGGCCGTGACTTGTTGGAAGTGAATCCCCAAAAGCCTGCTCAGCTCAGTTTGTTGAGTTGTATGGCTTTAAAAAAGCAGTTTTGCCACCAGCATCTCCAATGACATGTAAGATGTCATGACTTATTTTTAACTTTTAAAATCTCGACTTGTGGTTGCTATGGTTACACAGGCTCTAGGTTAGTTCCGGTTAAACAAAGCACCATTTAAGGCCAAGATGCATTATTCAGTGTGGTTCACCTCTTCCTTCCTCTTGCCCTCTCCTTCTCAGCATTACGTGGAGGGAGGGGCTCTGGTAGGGCTTTTGGCTTCTCCAAGCAGCCGGTAGAGTCAGGCCATGCACCACCTGGGCCCCACTGGACTGCTGACAGAGACTCGTGTCCAGCCTGTGTCCTCAGCCTGTGTCCCTGGGGACAAAGGGCAGGTCAGACTCAGCAGACCCAAGACACAGTGAGGTTGGTGCTCTCTGTTGCTCCCAGTCTAGTGAGAGGTCGTTCTTTAGATGATCAGCGTCAGAGTGGTCAGCCATGCAGTGGGCAGCATTGAGAACAAGACCCATGAGGACAATTCCTGTTCCTTCTCCACTGTGTCCAGGCACCAGAACGGCGCCTGGCCTATGACAGCATTCTGCAGCTATTTGAGCCAACTAATGCATGAGGGACTACTGTGTCTCTCACATATGGCTGCCCTTCTCCATCCTCCATGCCAAATGGCTTTTTGGGGGTTCAGGCTTCCATGTTCCCCAGTTCCAGGGAATGCTGCATTACATTGACTGACATACCCTGCAGAGTCAGGCCAGTCAGGGCAGCCCTGTGACCTTGACTCTTTGATACTGGAGTGACCCTTGTGATCACCTGACCTCCACGGTCTCCTCCTCATCCAGTCTACCATCCCCACCAGCGGATGCAGAGCAGAAAGCTGGTCCTGCCATTCTCCTCCAGACTGTCACCTGTTATCCTTTCTAAGCTCCAGAGGCCAGTTTCCTCCCTAACTTCCTCCCTCACCCTTCTGACCTTGCCCCTGTGCCTTTGAATCAGACAGAACAAGGTTCCCTTCTCATCCTCCTGCAAGTGCTCCAACCCCAGCCAAGCACCGCCTCTTCCAGGAAGCCCATCTGCCCTGGCCAAGTCCAGGGCTGCTGTGTTGCCCCAGTGCGGTGCTCACTTGGCACACACGACTGGCCTTCCTGCCTGCACTGGGCCTTCTCTGGGGTGAGCACCAGGACTGGTGGATCTAGGATCCCTCCTCACATGCACAGAACCAGACAGAGTCAGTTCTCAGGGCCTGTGGAAGAGAATCCTCACCACTTCCTCAGTGGTTCTTTAATATCTGTGGCCCTGGCTTAAGAAAGGACTGGAGAGGGTGGCTTATGCCTGTCACCTCCCTGTGCCCCACTAGGTGGATCTTTCTTGATACCCCTTCACTACCTGCTCCAGCATGTTTACCGTGCGCTGGCCACATCATTCCCTGGTCTAAGCGCGCTCCGTATTGATGGTAATATCTTTAACCTTTGTAAGGTAAGTGAGGTTCAGCCGAGCATGGTGGCACACGCTGTAATCCCAGCACTTGGGAGGCTGAGGCAGGAGGATCACCAGGAATCTGAGGCCAGCCTGGGCTTCATGGTGAATCCAAAGGCATCCTGGACTACGTAGTGAGACCCTGTTTCAAAAAACAAAAACAGAAAGGTAAGTGAGGTCATTGTGGAAGGAGTATCTCCAATTTATAGAGAAGGTACAGGAGGACGGGTGGCCTCATGGAGTCACTTACTTCCCTTAGGCTGTCTGGCTCAGATTGTAGACTCTTGTTGACACCCCTCTCTGCCTTCGAGAGCCCCATAATACGCACACTGGCAGCACCTTTAGTCCGGGCCTCCCTGTTACAGTGGAGAAACTGAGGCCCAGACAAGGGATGAAATGCAGCCGGCAGCAGAATGAGATCTGCCACCTCCCTGCCCCAGTACAGCCCCAGCCTCACGGGCCAACAGTCAGCACAGGGAGGCTTTCGCTGTAAGGAGACAAGTTCTACAGGAAGGACAAGATGTCGTGGAGTTTGTTGCTATGGGAGCTGACGGGTAGAAGGAATGGGGGCAGCTGTGAGCACCTGGGGCTGTGCTCCTAGAACCCCACAGTCTCATCCCAGACATGGAAAACGTCACCCGTTCATCCCAGTTTTTTCTTTCCACTGTCCACCCCCAACTCTATAGCACTTTGTGTTCATTCAGCACTTCACGGCTCACTCAGCATTTCCACGTCAGCCTCATCGTGGATCTTCCCAGCGCCCCCAGCAGAGGCCCGTTCGCAGCCTATTTTACAAATCAGAAAACTTAAGACTTAGGCTCTGTGCCTTCCAGGGTTACAGAGGGCAGTGACAGTGCTTGCTTAGACTTGGGCTGCCGCCTGCTGCCTGGGACCTGTCCCCAGGTCACTGCCCTCTTGTCTGGCTTTCTCCACTCCAGAGCACAGGGAAACTTGAGACACAGGCAGAGGGCAGGCACTGATGCCACTGAGGTGAGACCCCCTTCCCTGTGTCTCCCCTCCTCTCCATCCGGGTCCTCACATGCCTGCATGGACCAGGAGCAGAGTGGTATCTTGCTTCTGGGCAGGAGAAGGAGGAAACACTAAGATCTCAAGAAATGTAGGTGCTCTGGAGTGGCCATAGAAGTGGGGACTGCATGAGAGGGCCGGCTCCCAGCCTCACCTGTCTCCCCCAACCCCAGATCCCCACAGCAGAGTGTGTCTGACCTCGCCAGACCCTGAAGACCCTCTGAGTAGCTACATCAACGCCAACTACATCCGGGTACGTAGGCCCCTCCCCACGGGCTCCCAGCGAAGGGGATCCAGCCTCCAAGCTGGCGTAGGGAAGCACTGGACCCCAGCAGCACTGCCTGTCACCCTGACCGTGTGAACTCGCTGGTCACAGGGCTACCGCGGGGAGGAGAAGGTGTACATCGCCACACAGGGGCCTATCGTCAGCACGGTGGCCGACTTCTGGCGCATGGTGTGGCAGGAGCACACGCCCATCATCGTCATGATCACCAACATCGAAGAGATGAACGAGGTAGGACACCCACCTCGTTCCCAGGTGCTGCTGCTTCATACTCCATGCTGTGCACCTCCGTGGACCTAGGAGCATCCGCTCCCTGTCAAGATGAGATGTGAGGCTGGGTGGGGCCAAGTCATCTGCTCCACCCAGGCCGCCAGCTGCCCTGGCTGTCTGCTGCCACAATGGCCCATGTCATTGAATCCCCAGCAAAGTCTTTCAGATCAATATTGTGGCCATTAGGGGCTGGGGATTTAGCTCAGCAGCATAAGCGCCTGCCTTGCAAGCAGGCAGTCGTGAGTTCGATCCCTGGTACCGATTAAAAAAAAAAATATGTTGTGGCCATTTTCCAGATGGGGAAACTGAGGTCCAGAAAAGAAAATTTGCTTATGAGTCATGAAGCTGAGATTTGAACCCCACACTGACAGCCAACTCATTGCACTTGTATATGCCACCACTGGCTCACGGGAGGGCAGGGGAGTTAGGGAGAGTGTGGGAGGGGACAGGGTGTGTCCCAGCCTCATCTGGACCCCTGCAGAAGTGCACCGAGTACTGGCCGGAGGAGCAGGTGGTGTATGATGGCATGGAGATCACCGTGCAGAAGGTCATTCACACTGAGGATTACCGGCTGCGGCTCATCTCCCTCCGGGTGAGGCCTGGGGCTGGGAGGATGGGGGTGGGGCCTCAGCTGGGGACTCCACAGAGCCCAGAGGTCCACTGAAGCTGAAATACAGGCCTGTGTCAGTGATGAGCAGGGCGAGGGAGGGGTGGATGGACACGGGGGCCGAAGGTCCAAGTGCCAGGTGTGTTTCCCAAACCACCACGGCGTTCAGTGCTGCTGGGCTGCTGTATCATGCTGCATGAGGCCGGGAGTTCCTGGGTAAGGGAACTGGAGCATCCTCCAGCATTGTGCGCATCCCTGCAGAGGGGGTGCTGGGCTTCTAGCCCGCAGTGCCCAACATGTCCACCAGAGGGCAGGCACTCCTCGCTGCTGCAGGCTTGAGCAGGAAGGCTGTGGTTACAGAAAATGGCAAGGAAGAGGAAGGCACACAATATGAGCAATTCAGAACAGCCCAGAAGAGTGGGGGGACGTGTCCTCCCACTTGAAGTTGTGCTTCTTCCAGGATGGCATAACAGAAGAGGCTGTTCCTTTGGTATCAGAGGGATTAGGAGGTTCTGTTTCTGGGAGGTGACAGGATCTGAGTTTGAGGAAGGTGGAGTCCATTGTAATAACTAAAGTGTGGAAAAGGTGAGCCAGGCACCAGGACCTGATGCCTTACCTAGAAACAGGCTGCGATGTCCACTAATGGAATCAGCCACAGGGTTCAGCTCCAAAAAAGTGAGTTCAAGGCCTGCAACTCAAATCTCTGAGCTGTCCCTCTTCCACTGGATAGGATGCTAGGCCCAACCCACCCAAGCAGCTCTAGGATGCAGCCTTTCTGGAGGATCTGAAAGGTCAGGAAGGCTGTGCTATCTACCACAGCTCAGTAACCTAGGAACTAAAGGAACCTGCTTCCCAAAAGGAGATTCCCAGCAAAGAGGCCTCAGGGCAGGGAATGTTCATCTGTTAGTGCTGGTTGGGGAAGAATCAAGGCATCCTGGGGTTTGAGGGCATTTGCTTTTGTCCGTAAACTGTTACAACCACCTTCCCTGGGCTTGGTTCTGAATTGGGGACCAAGAACACAGCTGTCCAAAGCCTGGATTCTCTCGTCAAGAAGTGCCTGTAAGGTGGTAAGTGCCAAGCTAGAGATAAGTGAGAGTACAAGAACTTCTGTGCCAGCTGCCATGCTTGGGGAGGGCTTCCTGGAAGTCATGGTGTTGGATGGGGACTGAAAGAAAGCGTGAGAGTTGACCAGGAGCAGAAAAAAAGGAAACTGTTAAAGGCATGCATGATGAAACAGCTCTGTGACGTGTGTGCATGCATGGGTGTGTGTGTGTGTAGGTGTGTGTGTGTTACATGCACACACTGCGCTGCACAGATTCTGTTACAGACCTTTTACAGCACAGGAGCTCAAGTAAAAGGACGCAGTAGCAGATGTGCCCCGAAGAGTAGATGTTACCAGGCATCTTGCTTTCCAGGCTTGGGGCTAAGGAGAGTGGTTTTACTCAGAGTGTAGTGAGAGCCTTCAAAGCGGGTCTTGGTCGGTTCAGGCTGCTGTAACATATAGGAGAGACTGAGTGGCTGAAGGACAGCAGATTTGTTTCTCCCCGTTGGAGGCAGGCAAGTCCAAGATCAGACCCCCACCCTTACACACCCTCACGCTGGAAATTAGGTTTGCACATACGGGTTTGGGGGTGGAAGCAGTGTGTGCAGAGGAGTGCTGGGGATAGACCGGCCCCATCTCAACGAGGCCACAGAGAGGGCGGTGGTGGTGCAGAGGAGGTGACAGTGAGGACAGTGGAGTGGGGCAGGCAAAGCACAGCCAGGGAAAAAGAGTCCTGGGGCTCCAGGACTGGTGACTAAGGGCCAACTGGGACATTTGTCAAGATAGGGAACATGGAAAACAGTGAATTAGAAAGGGGACCTCTTGGATGATCCTAGTGTCATTGAAACAGCACCGGAGAGCAGGCCAGTAGAGACTGCCAGGCTGCCTTCAGGCCTCTGGTACCTGGGGCAGTGGGGTGTAGATGGGAGGACTGAAGGTTCCTCCTCCCTCCATCCCATCTCTGTCTCTGGGAACTTGTGGGCTCAGGGCGCTCACAGGTATCTGGGCGGGGCCTCTGTCTCCTGGGCAGAGTGGGACTGAAGAACGAGGCCTGAAGCACTACTGGTTCACATCCTGGCCCGACCAGAAGACCCCAGACCGGGCACCCCCGCTCCTCCATCTGGTGCGGGAGGTGGAGGAGGCGGCCCAGCAGGAGGGGCCCCACTGTGCCCCCATCGTTGTGCACTGCAGGTGGGTTCTCCTGTGCCCACAGGGGCGCGGATGCCTGCCCAGCCTCTGGGCCGCCCCACCCTCACCCGACCTCCCCCACGGCCCTCAGTGCAGGGATTGGGAGGACCGGCTGCTTCATTGCCACCAGCATCTGCTGCCAGCAGCTGCGGCACGAGGGCGTAGTGGACATCCTGAAGACCACGTGCCAGCTCCGACAGGACAGGTCAGTCCAAGGCAGGGGTGGTGGCACCGGGGACGGGAGGTGATGCACAGGCACGGGCAACAAGCAGATGAGCAAGCGTGATGGCCGTCGAGGGGCAGGGCGCAGGGCGTTGCTTTTCTGGAGGGAGCGCGAGACAGCTGGTGGACGGGTAGACCGGAGCAATAGGACACCCGGTCTGTGTCCTGGCAAGCAGTGGCTGGCAACGGTTGTTTCTCCACGCTGCCTGCGGACAAGGGCCCCAGGTTCCCTCTAAGTGACTGGTGCTCCATGGGTCTGGGGTCCTCTCTAGCGACCCCTCCCCACTATGCGTCTCTGCCGGGCAGGGGTGGCATGATCCAGACGTGTGAGCAGTACCAGTTTGTGCACCACGTCATGAGCCTCTATGAGAAGCAGCTGTGCCGCCAATCCCCAGAGTGACCATGCGCCTCCTCTCAGGTCCTCGGGGCCCTGCCCAACTGCCAGGGGCCTTGCCTTGGGACCTGGGCTGCTCCTACCCAGCCCCTCTCTCCTTCCTGCTCAGTGTGTTCCCTTCTTCCTGGAGCAGCCAGGCCTGGCCCCACCCCTGGCAAAGCTCTTTCTACTGTACATATGGGGAGTGCGGGAGGGCGGGGAGGAACTCACCAGGCCAGGCCTGGGGCCCCGGGGCCTGCCCCACACCGTGCAGCCCTGGGACCTCAGTGTTAACGACGGTTCTATTGCTACTTGATCCAAAATATTCCCATGCCGCACTCTTGAGTGTCCTGCCGCAGCGCGTTCTGTCTGTTCATCCATCTCTGCTGTCTGTACCGGACACTGTGTCTCCTCAGCCCGGGAAAGGGTTCTGAGCTCCAGCCCCTTGGCAGCCCAGGCAGAGGTGCCTGCCTCGGGTCCCCCTACCCCACTTCCCCCAACAAGCAGGCTGCACTGGAATGGGACACAGGACGTAGAGGGTGGGACTGCAGAGGACCTGGAGGCCAGGCATGGGGAGCTCCCAGGTGTGGACGGTCTCTGGGTTGGGGTGGGCATCACGGACCAGGTGCCTCGGGGTGTCAGGTGCCTTGGGGTGGCAGTCATCAGCCTGTGAGGCCTGGACAGGAAGGGGTCAGGTGGGGGTGGAACCCCAAGACTTGGGCCCTGATGGGGGTGAGAGGGGAAGCTTCGAGAGCAGGGCGGGGACTCTGCTCCCCCCATCTGTGTGACACATCTTCCCGAGTCATGGTGGGGAAGCTGTCCCGAGAGTCTCGCTGCGTGTCGCTCTGCGTGTGTTCCCGTGTCCATGCGTGTGTTGAGAGCCCGTCAGCAGGGCATGCATGACTCTTTGGCAACATGTGTTATCTTGGAGCCACGTGTTTTTATTGCTGACTTTAAATATTTATCCCACGACAGAGACATTTGGTGTCTTTTTATAATTCGCCCGTGGTCATTGAATAGAGCAATAAACAGCATTTTGAGCAAAACTAGGCTCCTGGGTCTGTGTGATCTACCTCTCTACCCCACTTTCTATTTCTGGTACCTCAAGGCTTTGGGCCCCTTTTTCCCCACCCAAGCGCCCTGAGCCTCGTGCTTGTGCTCACTGGCTCCCCTTGTGGAGATTCTGAGTATGGCCCAAATCCAAATTTAAAAAGCCAAAATAATTCGCTTCTGCAGAATTTTCACACACCCTCAACCCTAACCTGCTCAAGTGCCCTGGGTCAGAAGGAGCCTCAGAGACAGCTATAGGAAGCTTCCAGTGTGATCAGGAGGCCACCAGCAGCAACAAGGGGGGCCAGAGAAACCAAGGCTGGGGAAAGGGGACATTGCAGTCACACCCAGGCTCCTCCCTATTGAACAGTCCATGTCAGCCCCGCAGGTCCCAGCAGCAGCTGCAGCCCAGCCATTTCTGCTGTGAGGCCGGAGCTGAGAGTCACCCCCTCCCAAGGGCCCAGGAATTGGATGCTAAGCCATCCCGGACTATTGTTATCTGCTGCCCCCTGGGGTGGAGCAAAAGTAGCTGTGACACAACTGATAGCAGGTGGGGGTCACTCTGGGGCTGTTAATCAGCCAGCAGGTCCATACACGATACCAGCACCTTGGGTGGGTTGGTCAGGATCCGCATATGCAGGGCATACTGAGATGCTAAGAATGGCTGATACGTTCATGTGGGGGCCCTGGAGAAAAGGGATTGCTCTCCAGCCACCCTCAGAGCGAGTTCTCCCTGCACAGAAGGGGCCTTTCCACACCAATTACAGAGATCGGGCTGCAGACTGGAAAGGGAGTGACTTGCCCACATCCCCCTCTCCATCCCCAGGGTGGTCTTGTAAGACCAAGTACTCAGCTCACAGGTCCCACCCAGCAGCACTGAGAAGCAAAACCTCTGCCACCAGGCACAGGAAAAATATTCCTGGGCCCCAGAGTTCCTCCAACCCTGAATTCCAGCAGCCCCCCACAACCACCACCAACTCCCAAAGTAGACGCCATCTCCCTGAAGTAAGAGCTTGAGTAAAGGATCACCCCCAGGGGGACAAGCATTTAAGGACTGATGACTCTCAGTGCCTCACTCTTGAGGTGAAGGAGGAGGAGACTGCCCACCCTGCAGGACAGGCACTAGCTGAGCCTCCAAGCTGTGGACACAGCATTCCAGTGTTGGAAAGTACTGATCTGTGCAAAAGGTAAGGTTCTCTCTTCGTTTGGGGCTCAGCCTGCTGCCTTCTGAGCCCAGAGAGCATCATGAGGGAGACACCAAGAATGGGCAGGAGCTCAGGCTGAGGAAGGGGTCTCAGAGTCAACGTAGGAACAGCCCAGCCAGAGATGTATGGGCTAGAAGTAGAGGGTAGCGTCAAACCACTGCCAGAACTCACAGGAAGGTTTCTGAGTTTCCTAGCAGGGTCTGGCATGGCTTCAAGGAGATTGGATTCTGTTCTCAGTGACCTTGGTCAGGTCATTTCTTCCACATTAGTTTCCTCATGTACCAACAAGGGTTTTAAAAACTGCCAATGTGGTGAAGTAAATCCCTTCTGGTCAAGGTACATCCCCTCATTGAAAGGAGCTCTTAACAAGAATGAGGACTTGGTATATAAAGATCTCCAAAACATAAGTGGAGGGAAAAAAGTCAAAACGGTGTGTACAGTAGATTTCCTGATGTACAAAAAGAGGAGGGAGAGAAAAACATGTATCCACATTTGCCTGGAGGAGCTCCGAGTGGGGTCGAGGCACTTTAGATGGCCACTTGTTGGGAGAGATTGGGAAATGGAGGACACAGGAAAAGGGTTGAATTACCAGGTCAGACCAAAACATAAGACATGAGAACTAAAGCTCTGCCTTTACCGTGTTGGAAATGAAAGCAGAGCTGTGGAAATACACTGTCATCTGCAAGGCATTCACCAATGCCAGGGGTCCCCAGGCCCAAGAAGAAGATCTGCATCTTTTTTCTAAGGCCCATTCCACATGGCAGGGCCAGGAAGTTGCTTCTTGGGTCTCATTTCCTTCCCTCCCAGTGAAAGATCTACCCGTTTCCCTAGTTCCACTAACTAGGGCTCTTACCTGGGCTTTAATGGTTAACAGGTAAATGTAAACTCTGTATCCTGCCTTCCAAGAGCATGGAAGAGCTTGAAGTTATTCAGGAAAAGAATGCTGGCTCTTGTAACCAATCAGAAAAAGGGAAATAGGAAATAAAGAAAGATCAGGGAGTAAGGCTCGCTGCCTGACTGCTACCCTCACTCTCTCCTGTACACTCCATCTCTTCATGCAGATGTGTTTGTGCCACATATATGAAAGAGGGAGAAAGAGCATGAGCAAACCTCTCTAGACATCCCTCCTCCCTCCCTTGTCCTCATGACCTCATCCTCTCCTGGTCCTTACAGGTGAGTACCCAAGTCTGCTGTCACCATGACAATCATTCACTACCAGCAGATGCTACAGGAGCACATAGCCGTGAAGGAACACATATCCATGGAGCCTCCAGCTCCACCACCCACATGCACACCTTCTCCCAGCCAACCAAGAGCTCGGGAGGCAAATGAAGTGCGTGGCTGCGGTGAGTGTCAGGAAGGCACAAGCTTTCTTCCTCCACACTCACCTTTGCAAGGACTCCATCTTTCTCATTAGTGTGGGCCCCTCGGGAGCCCATAGCAACCCCCTCCCAACCCATGCTACCAGTTGGAAGCTCTGGGTGTTCACCCATAGCTTTCAGGAAGCCTGATTAGGAATAAATCAATCACATGGATATGTATCGATGGATTGATAAACTCTTAATTGCTTTAGGAGATCAGACCCAGAGGCAAATGGCCTTTTATCTCTTGGGGTAGGATTTCAGGCCTGGGAGAAAGTAGCAACCTTATCTACATATGAGTAATGCTGACCCTGTTCCACTTAAGAAATGGGAGACTTGGCTACTGGTGGAGGCAGGATGACCACATAAACAAGTGACCTAAGCTCCCAGACTCTTAGCCCTTGGGGGCCAGACCTGAAAAAGGATCTCAAGGGCAAAGCAGACTGTTTAAGTCATGTCCCTGCTGGGAAGTTATTAAAAGATGACTTGGACCATTAAAAGATCTTGGGCCAGGGCCCAAGATATTGAATATCCATCCTCAAAGTCATTGCCTGTCCCTCAGAGTCCCAGAAGGACACAGTGACTCAGAGGCTGCTGTGCACAAGGTCAAGGCCAGGTGAACACTGCACCAACCACTCCTGGCCAGTGAAGCAGAGCGAGTGGAACAGCCAGGATTCGAGGTCTGTGGTGTAGACCAGAAGCCAAACACACACACGATTCAAAGCAGTGATTCTCAGCCTGACTGCACATTAGAGTCACCTTAGCGGAGGGGTAAAGGTGCGAGCAGAAAAATAGCGATGCTGAGTCTAATAACAGATGGTTCAATCAGGTATTCTTGAAAGCTCTCCAGGGGTTCTTTGAGCCACAGCTAAAAACCACTGAGCCACCGAGTCCAGTTGAGGAACACAAATGTGGAGAAGAGATTGGGGTAAACAGGAGAGGACACCCTGTGTAAAGGGGAGCCTCAGTTCACCCCCTCACTGACCTCTGCTGCATAGGAATAAGAACCCAGGGGGGTTCAGAATACAGTAACTTGAACTTTTACATGAAATTTCTGGATTTTGAGATGTAAGCTTCCTTTTTGTGTACACACTGGAGGTCAAGTAAAGGACATGCCTGCACATTGCTGTGAAAGTGATGCTAAGTCACTATTTAAAAGCAGGCCTTGAGGGCTTTCTTAGCTTTTTGTTTTTGTTTTTGTTTTTTTTTTTTTTTTTTGGTCTCTGTGCCTCAGATTTGTGGGGATGCTAAAAGCACTGGCTTCACAGGGATGCTGTGCGGATTGGATAAAACTATCTCTGACATGTGCCTAGCACCATTTGGGATACAGGGAAAGGACTCCAGGAGTCAGAGCCAACATTATTCGTTGATAACTCACCAGCCAAGAAGATCTGTACTTAATGCTTCTCAGTTCTTGTCTTCCAAATACAGAATTATGTTACCATATTGAAATGCTCTGGAGGCTCGAGGTAAAGCTCAGTGGCAGAGAATATGCTTAGCCCTGTGTTTGATCCAAGTCTCATATGTAACCTTACTGAAATGTGTCTTTTCCCCAAGAATCATCAAACCTGGCCAGGGATGCTGGCCCACACCTGTAATCCCAGCTACTTGCAAGGCTGAAACAGGAGGATTGACGGCAAATTTGAGACCAACTTAATGAGACTGTGTCTCAAAAAAAAAAAAAAAAAAAAGGAATGTAGTTCAGAGGTAGAGAACTTGCAGGAAATTCTGAGTTCAATCCCCAGTTCTGAAAAAAAAAAAAAAAAATCACTACTCCAGATATAGTAAATGCTAAACTACAGAGTTGCAGCAGAGAACAAAGTTCAGCTAAGCTACAGCCCTGACAGGACAAAGCAGGCCTGGTTATCTTAATGCTACCCGGGACCAGGATTTTGAAATGTCCAGTAAAAGAGACAATCCCAAGCAGGAAATCTTTTTAATTTAACAAAACAGCTCAAACACCCAAGGGGTGGAAAGGAGTCGGTGTCCCCTTGGTTTGCTCCACCTGGCTGTCAATCAAAGGTGTGTCCTCCAATCCTGGGGTGCGCTCCCACCGAGCGGGGTCTGACCTCTCACCCGCCCCGCAGGGGAACACTGGTGGAGGACGTCCTCAAGAGCTCCGTGGAGTCCTTCAGCCTGGTGACCCGGAGTTCCAGCATCCCCGAGGGCGACTGTGTGTCTGAGTTCGAGGGGAAACCTCACCTGATCGCCTCGCTGTAGGGCGCGCCCTCCTCAAGTCTCCCCAGCGCCCTAACCCGCACCCCAGCGTCCCCCAGTACAGGTACCCTGGCAAAGCCATGCCAAAGGTCCCTCCTCCCCACCCAGGCTGGGCCCAGATTCCCAGGAGGAGTCAGCAACCACCCAGCCTGGAGGCTGAGGTGCAAATGCAGCCTGTGTCCCACATTCGGGTTCTGAATCCGGATGCAGGGTAACCTCAAACCCAAGGTCTTCTGGAAGAAGGAAGTGGATCCTCATCAAGGAGTCGGCCAAGATCCTGCACCACAAGGAGCGTGTGCGGAGGTGCGGCCCGCCCCAAGGTCCTCGGTCCAGGCGACCACAGGACTGGGCGCTGGGAACTACAGATGCGCTGGGGTACCCAGTTACCCCCCAGGGCAAAGCAGAGCAGGGCACGGTCCTGGATAAAGGCAAAAGGGCCATCTAGAAGTTGACAGACCAAAGCAATGGGAAGGGGTGGGATGGTAGTGGGTGGAGCAAGGTTGAACTGGGACCTCAGGGTTCAGTGGGCCTGCAGTTGGGGGTGAGGTCAGGGGTGCTGGGGTCTCCCGAAGAGCCTCACCAAGGGCCACTCACCCTTGGGTGTAACCAGCTTCTGGGTCATTTCCAGAGAACTCGTGCCCAGCTGCAACCTCAGACTTCAAGCCAGTTGAGGAAAGGAAGGGATGGGTCACTGGGACACTTGGGCCTATAATTATTCCTGTCCCTGTAATTACCCAGGACCTGCCCTGATCTCCCTATTGTGAAAGACCGAATTCTCTCTTCCCTAAGTTTGCGGACCGCAGAGTTCCTCTGAGTCGGTGGGTTCCTTCTCTTCCCAAAGGCCCATCACTGGCCTGTCAGCCCTGCACTGCTCCCTGGAGTCCCCTGCTGGCCGCCCTTAAAAGCGCTCTTCCACCGGTCAAGCGCTTTCTGAGAGCCTTGACTTCCAAGAGCTGACCGCTATGCCCTAAACTGGGCGCAGACAGGAACCAGGTCAAATTTATTCACTGGTTTCCTGTGAGCTTGGCCCAAGGCCTGGTATCAAGAAGTAAAAGGAACACGGTAAGTAAAGAACTACTCATGCTAGTGCCAGAAACTTCAGATAAGAGTCTTAACTCGGGAAGTCCCTTTCTTCTAAGAGCTCACAGTCCAGGCGAGAGTCTGGTGGCGAGTCTGGTGGTGAAGCAGGGTTTCTATGCCATGGAATCTGCCTAGGAACACACATCAGCTACTGGGGCGGTACCCTCCAATCACAGAGGTTGCCCCACCCTCCACAGTCAGTGGCTTCCCTCCCCCCAAAGCTCCCTCTTTCTCCATCTCTTCAAAAGTCTCTCCGTGGTTCCTGGCTCACCCCACCCCCACTAATGCTTGACTCTGATTTTTGGCCCAACTGAAACCACTGACCTCAGATGGCTTCAACAACAGTGCACTGTAAGCAGTGAGCACGCAGATGCCATCTATACTGTGTTCTTGTTGGTGACTCACCAGACAGTGAGCCAGCACCGTCTCTTGGCCTTTTCTCTTAGGAGTTGGTTCCCTCTCTCTGACCTTGACTCCTCTCTCCTCATGTCAAGGAACACTAGATTTCAAGACGATGTGGAAGAAAAGATGAGACTGGGGCTGCTTCCCACCAAGGTGCAGTCTCCCTAGCTGGAGCCTCGTAAAGGCTTCTCAAGAATCCATAGAGTAGGGGGTGAGGGTGGGGGGTATCTCAAGGTTGAGGCTGCCTTGTCTTCAGTGGGAGAAATTGAGTACAAACTTAGTCCCCTCTCCCCTCACAAGGCTCCTCCTTCTACCCCCAGAAGAATCGGAAGGTGACAGGTGAGAAAGAGAGGCTGGAAATTCTGCCCAAGGTACCAAGAAGGACTTTGAAAAGGTCGGCACTGAGTATGGTTTCACTGAGTTCTGGGGGCTGCTTAAGAAGCTCAAAGCAGAGATGGAGGTCAGTGCCCTGCATGGGGCCTGCAGGCCAGGGACTGGGCTTCGCTGGAAGTGCTAGTGTCTGTGCATCTCCCCTGGCCTGCACACACAAGCTCAGAGACACACTGCACTGTACTTCCCATGCGAGAGCAGCCGGGGAGCCCAAGTCACCTTCTCTCTGCCTCTCTCCTCTTTTCCTCTCCCCTAATGTACTTCCATGGACTTTGGAGTCAGACAGATTTTGGTTTAAATCCCAGTTCTACTGCTTACTAGTGTGTGCCTTGGGGTGTCTCCCTGGGTTTCAATTTACCCTTTGCAAAATGAAACCTACACTTTCCTCCTTCCTTTGTTTTTGTGTTGCTGGAGGCATTCATTCATTCACCCAGCTAACTATAGTAAGCACTGACCCTGTAATTATAGAATCTGTGTAATGGGCCCTGGTACATAGTGCCTCTTCCTGCAATATTGGTTCCTTTCTCATCTCCCATGATATTCCTCTGCTCTGAAATCTCACAGTCAGTGGGGTGGGGGTGAAGGGCTTATTATCTAATAAGCCTGGTCATTTCCCCTCAGTCCCTTAGGGAGCCTCCTCCGGTTTGTGTTTTGTTTTGTTTGTTTTGTTTTGTTTTGTTTTGGGCAGGGTTGGTGGTAGTGGTGGTAGGTTTTTTTTGGGGGGGGGTTGTTTTCTGGTCGTTTTGAGACAGGCCGTCACTATGCTGGCCTTGAACTCACTTTGTAGCAATCCTCCTGCCTCAGCCTCCAAAGTGCTAGGATTACAGGCAAATACCCACACCCAGTGCCACACCAGGATTTTGGACATAGCCTAGGCAGACTCTGACCACCACTAACCACAGTGATCATCGCAGATGTCTTGATCCTGCCCATCTCCTACTTCCTAACCAAAGCCATTTCCCCCCAACCCTGAGCACTCTGCACACCAGTAAGCAGGCATCCCCCAGACCAGCATAACCAGAAGGAAACATCCCAGCTGCGCTAATCACCTGCCCATGAAACATCTCTTAGTATTCCTGGTGACTGTTTTTCAAGCCATCGAGCTTTCCCCAACGCCCACTCCCACCCACTTGCTCCCATTCTAGTGACCATCTGGAAATGGCCCGGCCATCACTGAACCACCTGCTCATGGTGATTTTGATTGACACAGCACTCCTGACTGCTCCTACAACCACGCCACCAGCCCATTTCCCATGAGTGCCCTCCACCCCAGTGCCCTGTCCCGGTCCTGGCCCCTCTTTTTCCTTCTAGTGTCTTGCCACCATGAAGAGTGGGATCTCCGATGTGCACGCGGCCACAGGAACCCCAGCATAACCCCAGCCGAGTTGCGCCTAGTGCTGAATGAAGAGAAGGTGGGCTCGTGTGTTGAAGAAGGCAAGGAGGTCCAAGGCAGGGGCCAGGCAAGGGGGTGAAGGACCTGTCCACGCCCTAACCCTAGCCTTGCCTTTCACATCACGGATTTGCCTGGCGCACAGATGGCAAGCAGGGTGCGGCACACAAGTTCATCTTCCCCAGCATGAGCCCAGATCGTGAGGGCACGTACACGCTCCAGGGCAAGGGCACAGAGAGCGAAGCCTGGGTGTTCATCACGCCACACAGGACTCCAGATAGGCAAAGCTCGGGGAGGCGTGGCCTGGCCACGTGCTCGTAGCCACGCCCCCATTTCCTCTGGCTCCTCCCCATCCCCCATAGTGGACTCATCCCTGCTGCCCTGCAGAACAGAACAGATCCTCCCACCAACCAGCCATGCATCCTGGAGGCACTGGCAGCTCACCCTGTGGTTGGCAAGGCCACTGCCCAAAGTGACGTGGTACAAGGACAGCGTGGAGGTGACAGAGGAGGAACGAGTGTCCGTGGAGCGCGGCTCACCATCTCCAGCTATGTGTGCGAAGGCAGCGGCCTGGTCCTGCTCAGGCTCAAGAACGACCACGGCACAGTCACAGCCACTTCGCATCTCGGTGCGCTGGGTGAGGGAGAGGCACCAGCTGCCCAGGGCCCAGGAGGGTGGCAGGCTGGGGAGGAGACCCACAACGCAGTTGCAGTGTGGGCTGGGAGTGAGATTTCCAGCCAGAAGCTCTCTTCCTGAATGGCTGTGTCCAAGTGAACCTCTAAGCCTCAGTTTCCCAACAGGAACGGGATAATTATTTCTCCCCAGTATCTGTATCAGGTGATTCTAATGTGCAGAGCCAAGTGCCCAGCACATGCTAACCTCCCAATACGTCACTACAGCACTGTTAGTGGCTGGGTGGTGAGGACATGGTCAGATCAGTGAGGAAGTGAGATAAAGCAGGTGGGATTTCAGAGTGGAAGTGAGGTTGATGGGCAAGAACAGCAAGGTGGGAAGTGAGATGGAGAGAGGTGGGAAGGCAGGGCTAAAATAAGAGCTGGAATGAGGCTGGGAGTGGGCCTGGCATTGGTCTGAACCTGAGGATGAGGAATGCGATGAGAGAGGCCTTAATGGACTTATATTCTACATCCAACCCACACGTGCCCCATCCTCACCTCCTCTGCCTGCATTTCCAGCAAGCTGTAGGGGTGGAAAGGAGGAATGTATTCCTCTGTGTTCTCAATGTCAAGGACGCAGGGGTGAGGTATTGTCAGTGGTTCCTCAACCCAAAAGGGAAAGAAATGGTAGACAGATGAGCAATTATAACATATGGTAGACTGTGATGCCAGAGGCACTGGCATCCTGAAGCTCTGAAGGAGAGAACTTGTCTGGAAAGGAACAAGGGGATTAATTAAAGTTGGGGTCCCCAGGTCCACCCATTTCTAGGCAGGAAGGTTAGAGGAGTAAGGATCAAGGCCTTTGAGCAAGTCTTCAAGGGGATGAAAACAGGGAAGAAACAGGAGGGACCCAAAAAGCTCAGAATCCAGCTGTACCCGGCCTGGCCAGGCTCTGACGAGTGGTTATAAGCCCTTTCTGAGCCTTTGTTCCAGCGCGGCATTGGAAAGCTGTTCTCTGTCCCAGAGTGTCCTAAGCCTCCCCAGGGGTGAGTGGAGTTACTGGAACTCTAGGGTAACCATGCACATACGAAGTGGAAGGTCCCAAAAGACAATGGCAGGCAGCCTGTGACACATTTCATAGTGGAACAGAGGGCAGCCAGCAAGAAGTCCTGGGTTAAGATAGGCGAGGTGAACAGCAAGGTCACCAACGTCTCCACCAAGGTGGAAGAAGGAAAGGCCTACCAGTTCAGGATCCGGCAGTCAATTCAGAAGGGTGAGCTACTCACAGGAGACCGACAAAGTATTTGCAGAAAATTCCATAGGTCAGGGAGATTGCTCAGGACTCAAGGGGGCACCCCGGGCTCAGGATGGTAAGGAGCACAGGTTTTCCACACTCATCTAAATGTCTCATGGAGCCAGGGGTTTAGCTCAGGGGCTCAAGTGCCTGCCTGGTAAGTGCAAGGTCATGAGTTCAATTCCCAGTATCAAAAAAAAAAAAATCTAATTTTAAGGGCCGGAGATTTAGCTCAGCGCTCAGTGCCTGCCTGCCAAGTACTAGGTTGTAAGTTCGATCCCTGGTACCAATAAATAAATAAATAAATATCCCATGGGACAAAGTGATGGCGGAAGAGGAATAGAGCATCATTCTACTTTTTCCAGCCAGATTACATGTACAACATGCTCCATGCATGGGCACAATTCCAGGGAACTAACTCCCCTTCTTTCTCCATCCCAGAAATCACCCTGGAATGCAAAGGAGTATGGCATTACCCTAGGGGTAACCTTGAAACCACTCTAGTTTTGTATCCAAAGAAAACCCTTGATGATATTGGCATCTTAATTAGAGTTGCTAGGTAATGACTCGCTGCGCCCTCCCCCACTGGTTTCCATGGCTCCGTGTGTCTAGAAAGCAGAACGGCCACAGTGGCATTGGGGACCACACTCATAGACCGTGTATGTCAGTGACCCTCACTCGCAGCTACATGTTAGAGTCATCTTTTTAAAAATTCTAATCTTCGCCCTCTGCCTCCAGCCAGTTAAACTGGAATACCTCGGAGTGGGACCCAGAAGCCTGACAGGTAATAGTTTTAATTACTCCCCACTGATGCTAATGTGCAATCACAGAAAAAAAAAATTTTTTTTGGTCTTTTTGAGACAGGGTCTCTCTGTGTAGCCCAGGCTGGCCTCCTGCCTCAGTCTCCTGAGAGCTGGTATTACAGGTGTGCACCACCACACCAAGAATTACTGATTTAATGGGCTGGGGGGAACCGTCTACATGCTCCTCCTCCTCCTAAGCTTTGCCCTCTCTGTGTCCCCACAGAACCTGTGGTCTTACTTCTCAGCTTTCAGTGACTGATACAACCAAAGAATCTGAAAATCACATGGGATGCCCCAGCCCAGGATGGGGGAGCCCCAGTACCCAGCTACATTGTAGAAAGAAGAAAAAAGGCAGCAACCTGTGGGTGCCAATCAACAGGGACCCCATCCAGGGTGAGTTCCTAGGGACAGAGGCCCAAGAGGGACAAACGGAGGTCTTGCTGAGTGGACCCATTGCTACTTTGACATACCTTCCTTTGGGTTGTTGTTGTGTACTGCGGACTGAACCCAGGGCCTTTGCACTTAGCTTCAGCCCCAGACCTTTTTTATTTGACTGATTGATTGACTGAATTGCCCTGATTAGACCCAAACTTGTGATCCTCCTGCCTCAGCCTCCCACAGTGCTAGTACTATAGGCATGTACCATCATGCCTAGCATCCCATGATGTCCTCTTCCATGGTCTCTCACACCTTGGTCTCTCACCATGCAGATGCCCCACCCTCGTGACCCATCTTCCCACCTTCCCAGGCACCAGATACACCGAGGATGGTCTTCTGGAAGACACGGAGTATGAATTCCAGGTCATAGCTATGCTGTCCAGTTCAGTGGTGGCCAAGGATCCCATCACTGAGTATGGGGCCACCAGGTCCCAGCACATAGTGCTATTAACCATTCAAAGCAGAGGGAGAATCACTTCCTGGGAAGGGCGGATGGGAGGGAGGGGTCACACAGTCTGCTTGCTGGAAACTGCCAGCCTGGCACAGGGACACAGTTCACACCCAAGAGGAAGCCAGAGAATAAAGACTGCGCATCAGGGACACAGACAGGGTGGGAAGCGTTTTTCATCAAGTATCCTGAAGGTTGGTGGGGGTGCTGGGCAGGTCTTGAGCTTCGGGGATGAGGTGGGGGTACTGGGTGTAAATGGTATGTGGCAATGGCTGGATTAAAGGCTGGGGTTTGGAATGTGGAGGTTTTGACTGTTTAGGGTATATTAAATTTGTGGCATATGACTTTAAGGATGAAACTGTTGACTGAGTAAAAGATTTTAATTTGGACAACGTCGACTGTGCAGGTTTGGGAACTGAGCATTTACCTGTGTGAGGTAGAAACAGTGAAAGCATTCAGGAGTGCAGTGTAGGCAATGATCGTAGGGTTGAGTGGGATGAATTGGGGGGCCAACCGGATATCTGTGCTACCCCAAAACCCCCAGGTCTGATGCAGGGCCCACATATGTCTGATTCCTCCAACTCAAGTGCCTCCCCACATGGGTGAGAGCCGCAGGAGACCCACCCTCCAGCTGCATCCTTGAGCTGCAGCTAAAGACAGCAAGGAGTGGTCAAGGGCACACAGATCCCGTCGCAGGCACCTGCTGCCCACTGAGAGGCAGAAATACCTTTTCTGTATTCGGGTTGTGAACAAAGCTGGGGTTAGGGTTAGCCTGTGAGTTCGATGAGGGGGTCTGAGCCACGCCATCCCCAGGTGAGGGCACAGAAAGAGGTGGGGGTTCAGGCCCAACATTTGACAACCATCCAACCTTCCTCTCGCACAATGCTGTGATCATAAAGAAGGCATCTGAGCTGGGCAAGGGGATTGCAAGTTCAAGCCAAGCCCAGGCAACTGAGCAAGACCCTCTGTCAAAATAAAAAAGACTATGGATGTAGTTCAATGGGGAAGGCCCTGGCTTCAGTCTCCAGTATCACTACTAATAATAATAGTAATAACAACAATGAGGAGGAAAGTCAGCATCATTCAGAGCTTGGCACAGTGGTCTGTGCCTATAGTTCCATCTACTCAGGAGGCTGAGGCGGAAAGATTTCTTGAGCTGAGGAGTTTGAAGTCAGCCTAGGGAATCTATCACAAGGGGAAAAAAAAAAAAAGGAAAACATAATCCAAGACTAGAAGTGTAGCTCAGTGGTACAGCGCTTGCCTAGCATGCATCAGGCCCTGGGTTGAAGCCCCAACACTGAAAAAAAAAGTATTCATATTTGTGCCTAGACAGAGGTGAGAGTAATTCTGCAGGGTCCCCAGATAAGAAAGAAAGAAAGAAAGAAAGAAAGAAAGAAAGAAAGAAAGAAAGAAAGAAAGAAAGAAAGAAAGAAAGAAAGAAAGCGCAAGCAAGCTAGCTCATTTACTCCAGGCCAAATAATGTCCACTGCATGCCAAGGGGAGTGTTAGAGCCTGAGAAAGAAGCAAGACACGGGACCGTCTTCATGTTCTTACATGCCAGTGGGGCGCTGGTGAGGAGACAGACACTTCACAGTGTGCAGGGCGGCCAGATGTCTATGCAGGTTGGGGGACCCTGCGGGGAGAGATTGAAGAAGCCTGGGATGGGAAGCTGCTGACAGCTGAGTCTTCTTGAGCGAGAAGTCCATGTCCTTACTTGTGTCTGTTCCTTTGCACTGCACCCAAGTTTGGCCCTTTGTGCTGGAACAGCCTCCTGCATCCCCGAGGCCTCCTCTATGAGTTTTTCCTGACCCCAGATCCCCGTCCTCCACATAACCAAGATGACTGCAGCACCATCACAGCCTCTGCCCCTGCCCCTTACCAGATCCCTACGCTGGAGCATGGTGGGAGACTCCATGGCAATAGGTAGAGGGCCACCGGTCCTGGTGGCCATGCCTGTAATGCCAGAACTTGAGAGGCTGAGGCAGGAGGATTGTCACAAATTCAAGACCAGCCAGGGCTACAAAGTGAGCCCAAGGCCAGCCTGAACTGCATAGTGAGAACTTGTCTCAAAAATAAAACAATAAAAGAAAAAGAAAAATAGGTGGAGGGCCTTCCTCCAGATACCATCTGGGTGACGATGGTGCCAATTCCTGTCCCTACCCAGGGCTCACCATCACCCAATGTGCCCTGGAAGAAAGAAGGCTTCATCACCCAGAGCTGGGAAACCATTACCAAGGGCAAAAACTTCTCTCTGTTCCTCATCAACAGGTCAAGCACTCTGACTCAGGGCATTGGAATGACCCCAGGAAGGCACATGGTGATGTCCACAGGCACGTGGCAGGTAGGACAGTGGACAGAGACACACCCGCATCCTCTCCAAGATGGAGCTTCCCACCGCTGTGCACGCTGCCGTGGGTTAGGGAAGCCTTTGTCAGCCCCTGCTGAGAGCGGAGGGTATTTTCTCCCTGTTTCTCAAAGGCCAGCAACCCTAGAGACTCTAAACCTTAGAGACACTGAGCAAGTCCTCATCTCAGTCTCTGCAGTCGTATCTGGTGCACTGGCACTCAGGGAGCACAAGGAATAGGAATAGGTCACAGAAGGGTCTCAAGCCATTAGAAACCGAGGGACTGCTTAGGATCGGAAGCTTTATAAAAAAAAAACCTCTAGACTCCACGGCAAGAGAAGAATGAATGTTTATTGAATAGTAACTGCATGCTGAGCCCTTTACCCATTATTCCTATGAAAGGAACACTTCTTGTTAGTCCTTATTTTACAAACAAGGAAATGGGTCTCAGAAAAAAAGATAAGTAACTTTCCTAAGGTCACAGGGCTCCCAAATAGCAGAGTGACACTTCAGAAACATGTTTTTGTGACTCTAGGACATCTGCTGCCGCAGGCTCGGAAAAGGAAAGTGCCTCCTCCGGCAGGCATGGCAGGGGTTATGAGTGGACAATCAGTAAACGGGAACTAGGGGCCAAATGGGACAGAGAAGACACAGAAGCAAAACTAAGGTAGGGTCTGGGTAAGTTTCGAATACTGGATTTGACAAGCTGGGGCTGGAAAGGCCCTTCTAGCCTGGGAAAATGTAAAAAACGTGTAAACCTGTGATTGGGCTGAGGACTCCTGGAGGGGGTGGGGGCTGGGCGGTGGGGGTTGGGGGTCCCACAGGAAGAGCCTTTAGGAATCAGAGCACCGGGGACCCCTACAGCTGCCGGCTTCTGAGAATCTGGCCCAGATCTTTGTGGTTCCACAAAGCCGGTTCTCCAGGGTGCCCTGAAGCTGAAAAGTTGAGGTGGCAGGTGGGATGCCTGGGGACCGCTCACCACCACCTGCCCTGTCCCACCACACAGTCGAGGACCTGGGCATGAAGCTACCAGAAGGTCTGGTGCCATGCACTGCACTCCTAGACCCCACTCAGGCCGCTCATGCTGCTCCACAGCCAGGACTGCACCATGGGCTGCGTCTTCCTTGGGAACCTGCGGCCCACAGTGACCCTCTGCAAGGGCGATGTCAGCATCACGGGCAACTCCAAATTCTGGCACAACTGCGCCAGCGGTGAGTGCACAGCACCATCGCACCAGCGTCATCCCTGACTGCGCATGCGCAATGAAGGACAGCGGCGAGAACAGCGTATTCTCTTGTCATCTGTAGTAAGGGCACCTCTGGGACCAGGTGGGGGCAGGGTGATGTCCTTTCCGTGGCACAGAAGCAAAACCAGTCTCCTGGCCCATTCATCAACTCTCTTGGTTTCACTGGCACCGTCCTTTATTTAATCTGACTGCCATCAGGTGATGCAGATACTCAAGGTTACCACTCTCCCGTGCTCCCAAAGTCTTTTGTTATATTCCTGGCCCCTGCAGATGTGTTTGTGGTTCCTTGATAAACCATGGTTTGCAACCCACGGTGGGGTTAGACCACTTTAGAAAAGATACTGTCAGGCATGGTGGTGCATGCCTGTGATCCCAGCACTTGGGAGGCTGAGGCAGGAGGATCGCCAAGAGTTTGAGGTCAGCCTGAGATACATAGTTTAAGACCAGCCTGAACTACAAAGTGAGAGCCCATCTCAAAAAAAAAAAGAAAAAAGAAAAAAGAAAAGATCCTGCTTATCAGTCCTAAATCAGACACACCAATCACAAGTTCTCTGGTAAGTTCTAAAACCCTCACCCTAACCCTAACCTGGATGTTTGTGAAATTTTGCAAATCACCCTGATATGCAATCAAGATTGAAAATCTACTGTCTAGGATGAGGACAGATGAGAGACACAAAGGATAAGACTGCACAACCTCCCTCTCAGGCATGTATGACTTTGTTTCTGCTCATGTTTGTGCGCAGATAGAGGAGACAATTATTCCCTCTCATAGAGTCTACAGTCTCCTTAGCTGCACAGCTAGCAACATGAATCCATTACACTGGACCTGCTTTGCTCCTTCTTGCCTCCCACCCACTCTCCCCTGATTCTCATGGTAAAATCTTGACCAACAAGTCTCCCCACTCCCCCATCTCTCCAGCCTCATCATGTCACCCCCTAGACTCCATTGTTTTGGTCTCCGTGGTTATAGACTTTGTCCATCCGGTTATAATTGCCTTTCCTTGGAGAAAGAACCATGTTCTTTTGCTGTCTCTCAAGTGCTCAACTAAGTGTCTGGCACTGAGATGACACAGGCTGCAGAGTGGCTGCCAAACTGTGTAACAGAACTAGGCCAGCGAGGGCACTGGGGGAGGTGTCCAGCATTCACTGCTTAGCTGGAGATCCTGACGACTTCACTCTAGGTTGTAAGCACACGGGCATGGGGCCTGACACCGTTACTGACCAGCCATGTGCCCTTGTAAAACTATTTTCTGAAGAGCCTGTTTTCTCACCTCCTGGGGCTGTAAGGTTGGAATGAGATGGAGCAGGGAAGTGCCTGGCACAGCGCGCCATGTCAGGTGCTAAACCAGTGGTAGCTTTTGACCACATAAACTCAGCCAACCTGGGATGGAGGGTCCCAGGGCCCAGCCCCAGGTCCTGTCATAACTGTGAAGTCCAACAGTTAGGAGTTTACCCAGTCCCCAGCATTGCTCATGAATGAACATTTGCTTTGGTCTTCAGACAAAGATGACAAGACAATCAGCATCCATAGCCGGCAGAAGAAATCCAAGCACCTTATGAGAGCTCAGGAGGCTGCCATGATAGGGGCTTTTGGGCCTGTTCTCCACATGACGCCCAGTTTGCCCTCTGGTACACATCAGTGTAAACATTCTGTGCAGGGATGGGACAATAAACTCACTGAGCTCACCCTTCCTGCCCAGGCAGGTGGACACAGCGTGGGAGGAACCAGGCTCCAAACCCATGCACAGTGGAGCAACCAGCCCAGTGCCTGGCTTTGACAGGCTTCTCCTCCTCCACACCCTCCAGGTGGGGGCAACTCTTGCCAACTTCATCCTCCTCCCTCACGTTTCTTCACACCAGGTTGGTCTCTGTTGAGCATTCCGGTGTTTAAAAGGATTAGGATTTTGCCTTGTCAGGGCCCAGCAATCCTAGTATCACAGCTAGAAGGGACTAGTCATCCAGCCCACTGAGTTTCAAACATCTTTCACAGTGGAATGCTTCCTGAAGAGAAACAATTTTTAGCTACAGACTTAAGAATAGAGGGTCTTGGCAGGGCATGGCGGCTCATGCCAATAATCCCAGCACCCAGGAGGCTGAGGTAAGGGATATCACAGCGAGCTCAAGGCCAGCATGAACTACACAGTGAGACCCTGTCTCAAAACATAAAAGAGCCTTTGAATCCTCCTCTTCTCCACCAGGAACCTCTGTAAAAACCCAAATTTGGAGCCGGGAGTTAGCTCTGTGGTACAGTGCATGCCAAGCATGTGCAAGACACGAGCTGGATCCTCAGAGGCAGCAAAAGGAACAAAAAAAAAAAGGAGGTAGGAGTGGGGAATGGAGGAGAGGGTTGGGAGAGAGGAATGGGACAGAGGTGGAGAAGGAGACCGGAGAGAGTGGAAAGGAGGGAAAGGGGAAGGAAACAAAGGGGAAAAACCTAGTTTGCAAACTCATGGATTTAACCAGGCATAGTGGCTCATACCTAAAATCCCAGCACTTGGGAGACTGAGGTAGAAGGATCACCAGGAGTTTGAGGCCAGCCTGGGCTACACAGTGAGTTCAAGGCCACCCTGAATTCTATAGTGAGTCCCTGTCTCAAAAAACAAAAAAAGAGAGAAAATGGATCCATGCAAGCCCCATGAGATCTAAGTCTCCTCTATGGTACCCCTACAAATGTGCAACAACTCTAGCAATGCGGTAATCACCTTCCTGTTAAAATGCAAATGCTCCAAGAGTGGGGTAACACATTATTCTGTCAGGGCTAGAGTATGAATCAGCCAATCTAATCCCACTCCTCAGAGTCCAAGTAGAAGGAGATGCTTAAAAAGAAATCCGGATGTTCTAGAGCACACAGCAGGGGTGGAGTGGGGAAGAGTGGGGGCCAGCAAGCAGAGGACATTGGGTAATAAGGGCCAGAGGAGGACACTGGGTAATAAGAGCCAGAGGAGGACACTGGGTAATAAGGGCAAGAGGAGGACACTGGGTAATAAGGGCCAGAGGAGGACACTGGGTAATAAGGGCCAGAGGAGGACATTGGGTAATAAGGTATGATGCACATACAAGAGTGCATCAACAAAAAAGGCAGACAAACGCAAGTGCTACCCATCCCCCACCCTCCTGAATCACATCCTCATGCACACACGTGACCATAGAAGTGAGACCCATTCCAAAACAGCACAGTGTCAGCAGAGCCAAGAAACCAGCCTGGCGCCAAGATGCCCGCCCCAAGACTGTGACCCAGGCTCTGAGGACAGCCAGGGCTCCTGGCACCATGCCCCCACCTCCTCTCCAGGACAGGCACGTGCCACACAGCCAGACAAGTGGGCGAGCCAATGGCCCTTAGTTTTTATTTTTTATTTCACATTGGGTGGGCAGTAAAGGACAGATTGCTCCATCCTTGCTCCCCTTGCATTGAATGTGCCTTGAGTTTTAAGACCCCAGAGTGTCATTTAGAGCCCCTTCCTCTTGCTCCCAGTGCAGCGGGCAAGGGAGGAAAGCAATGAGGATGGGTGTGCAAGGTGGGGGGCCTGACTCTGAGCCAGGCTCCACAACCCTCAGCAGCTCCCTGAGGCCCTCTCCCTACGAGACATTTACATACAGCAGGACAGAGACATACGGCAGGGAAACACAGGTCAGACAACAGACCACACACACACGCACACAGACTGCCTTTTCCTTTGGCATGGGTCACCCTAGCTCTGGAAACAGGATCTAAGGGTGGTTTTAGGAGGCCTGAACTCTGGGTTTGCCTGTGAGAGACACAGGGCCAACTGAATCCTTGGTACACATAAGCTCTCCGACCCAGGAATTTCCCTCTCCTGCCACTCGGACAGACACCCCTTCCCTTTCACACTCACCACTTAAAGATTGTTCAAGTAATAAGGACAGACAAGGGGAAAGGAGACTCTACCCTCATCCAATCTTCCCAACTAAGGGCCAGTGAAAAGTCCTTCAAGCCCTGGCCCTGGGTCCTTGGCAGAGATCGTTCCCCCTCTTTCCTGCAACTCTATGCAGATCAGAAAAGGTAAGAGTGGGTAAGTCCAGCACTGCCTTGGTCCTAGGCATAAGAAATACAACCAGACTCTTCCACCTAGTAGGGAACAGGGTCAAGAAGGTAAGCACCATAATCCTGGGGTGGGGAGGTATCTGACAGTCCTGGATGGGGTAGAGGTGGGAAAGGTCTACCTTTGGCTCACTGAGCTCGCAGTGTTGTGCTGGACTCTGGACCACCAGCTTTGCTAGGGAGATCCTTCTGCTTCCCCCCCTCAAACTCGCCGATTAACCCAGGCAGTACCTGCTGCCCCAGGCTGCCCTGCAGCCATCCTAATCCAGCTCCTGTAGGTTCCCAGGACCTGGATCCCAACCCCAGGAGACAGAGATGCACAGAACCCTGGCCTCTCAGTCGGCCTCTCTCAGTCTACAGTCTGCCACTGGCTCCCGGCTCTCGACGGCAGACAGGGCGATGAGCATCTGAGCAGCGTAGTAGGTGGACATGATGAGTGCCCGAGAGTAGGGCACAGGAAAGCAGAACTTGTTGAGCCCGATGGTCAGGTCTGAGATCATAAAGAGTAGTGCACCACTGCCAGCTGCCAGCTCCGTCCAGCGCCACGCTGCCCCGACCAGCCGCAACCCTGCCATAGCTCTCCAGCCCATGAAGCTGATGAGGGCCACATAGACCCCCACCAGGTAGGTGAAGGCACCTGAGAGGCCGGGGTAGAGGAGGGCATAGCACAGGCCGGACAGCATTCCCATCACCAGACCAGTCCGGAGAGCCAGTGGCCGCATGCCAAAGGCTGAGGCGTAGAGCATGTGTGTCACAGCAAACATCAGCATACCTGAGAGTGAGAGGGGACAAGGGATGCTGAAGGTGGGCCTGGTGACTATGAGTATTTGGGGATAGGGTAACCCAGCAGCTTTTTGTTAGGAGTCACAGGGGCAGGAAGATCCACAAGGTAAAGATCACCCCCACACATACATATACTGTCCTGAACTGATCACTAGATCACCTGCACCCACCAACAAGGGACCCCATAGTCACTGGCACCAGAAAACCTCAAAATCCCTCTTCAAAAGTTCTCTTGTCAGCCAAGTGCGGTGGCGCATGCCTGTAATCCCAATACTCTGGAGGCTGAGGCAGGAGGATTGCCAGCCTGGGCTACAAAGTGAGCTCAAGGCCAGCCTGAACCACACAGTAAAACCCTGCCTCAAAAAAAAAAAAAAGTTCCCTTGTCCAAATGTTTGGCTCCCCCAGGGCTCTCCCCAGCCTCAGAACCCCTTCCAGGCAGCTATTGTGACCACTGACCATGCACGAAGTAGCCCTGGTCCTGCCAGATGAGGAAGGCATCCCCTACAGCAGAGAAGACGAGGCCCACAAAGATGCGGGCAGCACTGGGGTGGGCCTGCAGGAATCCAAGGCCATGCGCCAGCAGGAAGAGCCAGAGGCAGAAGATGGGCAGGCACTTGATGAGGGCGCTGACCCAGGAGGGGCTGGAGGAGGGCAGCCAGAGCACAAAATACACACAGGTGGCCTTGAAGAAGGGTACCAGTTTAGGTCCCTCACTTTTCACCTGGAAGACACAAGACAAGGCAGCACTGAGATCTCAGAAGCTCAGGAGCCCACTGTGGGGCTCAGAGGCAGCACCCCCAACCCCATCTACCTCAGAAACAAGCCTTTACCCTCTACGCCACCCCGAACAGGAAGGACACCGAGTAACCCAGCCAGATCTCAACCTGCAGGAGTGAGTGAACAAACCCGTTGTCATCTTGGGAGGGGGAAGGGCTCTACTGTCCTGGTTACTCCTGTCCACAGGGCTGGGCAGCAAACAGTCCTGAGCACACCGTCCCCCTTCTCCAGCCCAATGCTTTTCCTTTCCTGGCTCCCTCTGCTTCCTTGGTACCCTCTTATCCAGTCTCCCTGCCAGCATCAGCCCCCAGCTGTGTGAAACCACAAAGACTGGCCAGCTCATGATCCTCAGCAGTGGCCAGGACACAAGCTTAGGGCCCTGGCAACACCAGGTGAGTGCCAGGAATGTGGGAGGGTGGGATGACAACCACCTCCACCCCCACAGCCCCTGTCCTCCTCCGCCTCCATTCCACCTACCCTAACAGTGGCACCAAAGACAAGGCCAGTCAGTGACTAGGGATGATGGGTAAAGAGACCCAACAGTTGGTAGGAAGAAAACTCTCAAACACCAGGAACCACAGGGACTGAGGGAAGAGGTGTGGGGCTGGGGAGGTGCGCCTCGCTTCCCAGAGAACAAGAGCAACTGGAGGGGCCGGAGAAACGCAGGAAAGGGGTGGGGGAGGGCTTCTTTTCGCAGCTTCTGATCTGGAGCCAGCAGACAGCTTGGGAGGAGACAGGGAACTAACTAAGAGAGGGAAGTTAGAGCAGCTGACTTGGTCTCAGCCGGATTAGGGGGAGGGTGGCTGAAGAAAGGTTGTACCCAAGGCCATTGCAGACACCTTCTAAATTGGGGGTAGGGACAGCTGCAAAGATTCTGAATCTGGGATCCCCAGAAGCTGCTTTCGTTGGGCAGCAGGGGTCTTGGATACCCACACTCGGCCCAAAGTTATTTTTCTCTGCTAAAGTGTCTCCGGCTGGATAAGCTGTCAAACACAGGGTTGTGGGGACACAGATACCCAGACCACCAAATGTTGATCAGAGAGACTGTGATGGGGTGAGTGGGAGGCCTGTTCTCGCTCTATAGGAGGCAAGAGCAGACAGTAGAGATGACTTTTCCTCTGCAAGGAAACTACCACCCCGACAAGGTGGCCAGGTGGGGGTAAGGAAGAGGCGGAGACAGGAGATGCAACCGCTTCCACCTCTCTGCTCTAGAAGAGGGACTAATGGTCCCCCTTCCCTCCTCTGCCCCAGCCTATTTTTTGGAGAAACTGGCAGTAGGCAGGGAGACCATGACAGCCTTAATCCAGGGCTAGAAAAAGAAGGGCGGGAAGACGAGACAAAGGCTGGACTGGAGATAATCTGAAAGGATACGATGTAGACAACGATCCATCTTCCCCCAGCGCGGCATAAGCGCAGCGTAGACTCAGGACGTCCCCTCCTGCGCCTCGTTGATACGCGAGGACAAGGAGAAAAGCTACTTGGCCAGGTTTCCCAGGAGGTCCCCGCCACCCTCCTGCCCCCCACCCCACGCCTCCCTCTGATCCGCCTCTACCCGAGGCCGCGACCCCGCGGACGCGTGCCAGACACACACAGATCAACAAAGTCACGCTTCCGAGTCACGTGCCCTGTGTTTTCCTCCCTCCCGCGGCTTCGCGAGGAGGAGCCCGCTCGCTCACTCACCACAGTGACTGGGGACACCATGGCGGCGGCGGCGGAGAACACCCACTCCGGGCTGCAGCGGCCGGGATGCACCCGCGGCCAGGTGAGCAGGCAGCGAAGCGACCAAACCGAGCGACCAACACTCCCTCCCGCGCTCGGGGCGCTCGCAGTTGTGTCTGTGAACTCCGTGACGTCACCGCCGACACCACCAATCGTCGGGCGGGAGACGAGGTGGGTGGGGCCTGGAGGGCGACGCCTGCCGGGCTCTCAGGGTCTCAGCCTTGCTTCTCTTAGGGCAGGAGGCGGAGCCTGAGGCCCCGCCCATCCAAGAGGAGGGGCCAGAACATCCCGGAAAGTGACGATTCTCCCAGGACTAGAGTGAGGAGCCTGGTTGGCGTGGAGAAACACATCCCTGCTCAGGACACCTAGCAAACACGATTTCCCCTCATTCAGGAAAGATTTCCCTTCGGCCTTCAGCATGCAATCTCTGCAGACGCAATTGCACCACTTTCACTGTGTACAGACACACATCCCAATGGACACCCGATGATCAGCAAGCACAGGGCTTCAAGAGAAGAGATTCCTGTGCAGGTACAATAAAAGGCCCACACTCCTAAGGAATATACAGACCTACAGAATCGCAGCTACACTAAACAAGGATCAGATACTCAACAGTCCTTCGGCACACACTTCTCACAAATCCCAGATGACTGTAACACACGCAAACAAGACACCAGGAAGGACAGACAGCAGTGGACTTTGCATACTCCAAGGGTTAGGGCCCTAACCCTAACCCTAAGGATGCAGAACAGTGTGAATTGCCAATATGTGAGTGGACTTCATGTTGATGTTACATAAAAGTACACAAGTACTGAGGAATTGAGCGTGCTCAGAATCATGGCATTACATGGGCGAACTGGTAGGCGTTAAATGGGCTGGAATTGGTTCCAATTCTGCTGCTTCCATGCTCTGCAATTGGGTGAATCACGGTCGTCCCTGGCCTTGATTTCCTCATGTGTAAGATGAGTGGACTATCTCTATGGTTCTGCCCAACATGGGCATGTTGTGGAAGTTTCAATAAGTCCAGCAGACTTGCTGGACATGGAGACTTCAGTTACACTTCCAAGGACGGGAAGGAGTTTGTGCTCAGGTCTGCAGTCAAGATCCACTAACTGTGTTTTGGTCTTCGGGGATGGGGGAAAGGAGCGACCAGCCCTAATTAGCAGCCATCAAGGGCTGGGGTTGGTGACACTAAGTCCCTCTGCTGTACCAAGCCTTGCACAGTATCAAGGAGGGATATATTGACTGCAGTCTCCTGTGAGCTTCTCCTACAGTGGATCTTTTCCTTCTCTCCTGGGCACTACCCACCCAGCATTCCCCGAGCCTATGCTGTTGACCTGACAACCCCTCAGATGTGTAATAGCCCTCCCCCAGTGAAAGAATTGATGACCAGAAGTTCAGATCATGGTTCAGGAAGGGTGAAAGTCAAGGATTTGGGATGAGGGTGGAGCAGTCACCCAAAGTGACCCACTAGTCTGTGAATGCTAGCTGCTCTGTTTTGTTTTGTTTTGTTTTTCCACTTGGGTTGTGAAGAAAACTGTAATCCAGAGCTACATCTCCAGGGCTTTGGCACACACATGCATACACATGGGCACATCCACAAAATGTGCTACTTGAAAAGAACTCCGAACTGGGAGAAATACTGTACTTAGTAGTAGTCCTTTCTTCTTCTGACTTGCTAATTGTATAATTAGGCCTATCACTCCATCTTTAGAGCCTCAGTTTCATCATCAATAAAATGAAGGCATTGTATCAGGAGATAGGTACAGTACACTGTCCAGTCTTCCACCTAAACCATCTAAAAGGGATAGTGCCAGCTAACACTCAGGGATAATTCTCAGAAATCAGGCATCTTTCATTTTTCTGGATGTTCATTTCATTAATTACAAAAATGAAGCCAGGCATAGTGGTGCACACCTTTAATCCCAGCATTCAGGAGGCTGAGGCATGAGAATGCAAGTTTGAGGCCAGCCTGGGATACATATGAATTCAAAGCCAGCCTGAACTACATGTAAGACCTTGTCTCAAAAAAACAAAAACACGGGCCAGGGATATAGCTCAGTGGCACAGCACCTGCCTGGCAAGCATGAGGTTCTGAGTTCTAGTCCTAGTACCAAACAAAGAAAAGAAAGAAAGAAAAAAAAGCTTGGGCTGGGTATATGGTTCAATGGTATAGTGCTTTCCTAGTATGCCTAGGTTCAATTTCCAGCATGGAAAAAAATGGGTGGGGGGGACTACATCAGTGGTTCCACTAAGTGAGGACTATAAGTTACTTAGAAAACTTTTAAAAAATATAACTGGCTTTGTCCCACCCTAGTCCTAATAATTCACAGATTTTATAAGTCTCTATACACCGATGCCTAAATACTGTATGCAAAACATAAGATCTAGAACTGTTACCCTTGGGTTTCAAATCCATACTGAATTACCCAGTAGACAAATGAATCATACACATAGCCTTTCCTCTTCCATCCTGGTTATTCTTTCTTCCTCATCACCACCCTGATCCATACTTGGTCATTCTCCACCCTGCCCAGGACCCCAGGCTCTAAGGTCTGTAGTATTAGGGCTCCCCAGGTCCCTAGCTTCTAGCTCAGTTCACTCCTGAGAATCAGAAGCTAATCTCAGGCTAGGAGGGCAGTGTAGGTGAGCTCCACCAGTCTGGAGTTGAGAATATGGTTGTTCTAGAGACTTTGCTTCTCTGTGGCCAGCTGTAGACTCACTCCTTACTCTTTCAGGCCTGGCATGGCAGTGATCTTCACCCAAGACTGGTTCTTTAACCCTGCCCACATCTCTGCAAGTGGTCACTAAATTCTTTTCAGTTAAATTCTTGAGATGCCAGCACCCTGACTGATACAGCCACCAACAAATAAGAGACACTCGCTACCCCTTTCCACAAAGTAAAGAATTTACCCCAATTTCATTTATGTGGGTAAGATTTTTGTCTGTTGAAAAAATAAATTTTTATTTACTACTCAGTGTTTTTACTCTGGATCGCACATTTCGGGTCACAGAGAGCGGGATAGAGCTGCCTGCGAAGTGGCATTCCTCCCTTTCTGTACCCAAAAGGACCTGTTAGTATGCTCCTTCCCACACAGCTTTGTAATCTTCTGTCCTTGCTCCTCTCCTGTGTAAGACTGAACTCACATGTTCATTCATCCAACAGATGTTTCCTGTGCATCTCATGTGCGCCAACCACTGTGTTAGGTGCTGGAGTTTAAAATATCCTGTAAAACGTAGGCTCCATCCTCACGGAGCCCATGATTTACTTCAGGCAGCAAGTAAACAGACGTGTGGTGTGCAGCAGCTGAAATACTGAGGGGTGAAGGTATGGCGCAGGTGACATCAAAGAGACTTTAGAATCATTAGTCACATCTGACACAGTTGAAGAAGCTGTGGCTAAATCCAAAAGGGTGAGTCAAAAAAAAAGAAACAAACAAAAGGGTGAGTCATCACCGTTGATCAGACTTCCACAGATGTAATATCCTAGACAAAAGGAAGTGCATCTATACATAAAAGCACAAGAGACACACCTAATTCAGTGCAATAGCTGTAGTTAGTACTGGCATGAGCTGAAGAGTAGAAGTGGAGAAGCCAGAGAAGTAAGCATGAGCCGGGCCAGGGAGGGTCTTGAATGTCCTACTTAAGAAGTTTGGACTTGACCCAGTAAGATGACAGTAAGCCAATCGTCTTCTGTTCCTTAACTTCGCTCTTTGGGCCTGGCTCTTACATGACAGACACATGGAAAATACATAGAAAGGTGACCAAATGTTATTCTGAACTTTCCTTGTCTCTTGGGGGCGGTGGTGGGGGTAGAGGAGCTTCTCACCCAGTGGCCTCCTCTATCTCTGACCCCAGTGGTTTTGCCATGTGTCACCTTCTCACTCAGCTTGCCCTACCTGGAGTTGTAATCAGCTCTGAACTGTTTACCTTATGCCTGGCTTGCTGTGGATCTCAGCCGACTTCTCTGTGTCTGTTCCAGATGCCCAGAGCAAGCAGCCCTTACTCCACTGCACTCCTACAGAGCTGGGGAGGAGCCTGGAAATGCTGAGGAAGGTGTGAGAGGTCAGGTGAAAGGTCAGCGGTGTGGGGGAGTGATGCTGTTCATGTGCACGGGCCAGTTGGAGTGTTTGGGAGCTGCAGTCACAGCCACCTTGAAAGCTTTAGGGATGTGACTAACCAGGGAGGAGTCCAGAGGGAAGGGCCAGACAAATTCTTGGGGACAATTACATGCACAGGAATGACAGAAAAACAAAAACAAGGAGAGAGACAAACACATGGGTTAAAAGACGTGCTGAGGATGTATCTGATGCACCAGATACACCCAGATCCAAGTGCTGTCGGAGACAGACGCACACAGAGAAATGTACATTCATACCGATGATCTGTGCTTTGTGTGATTTGGTTCTCTCCTTCCACAACAGGTGGCAGACAGTGGTTTTGCTTCCTCTTGGTGGTGGGCCAGAAGCTTTGCAGAGATTGACCCATGTACTCCGAGGCCTATGGATGAGGTTCAGCACCCCTAACCCCAGCCCGGGACATTTCTAGGGCTCCCTTTTACCTTTTTGCTTCCAGGAATCAACCTGATGGTGTCATCCTTCCTCTGAAGACATCCATCCTAGAATGCTTCTGCCTTGCTAGAGCCCACTTGGGTCAAGGAAGTGAGTCCTGGAGTAGCCAGTGTGACTCATGAGGCAGGGTCTGCTCCTGAAGGCAGTTAAGAAAAGAACAAAGATTGCCTTTATCAGAACTCATCTTGGCCTGGCCTAGTGGCGCATGCCTATAATCCCAGCACTCGGGAGGCTGAGGCAGGAGAATCATTGCAAGTTTGAGGCCAGCCTGAGCTACAAAGTGAGTTCAAGGCCACCCTGAATTGCATGGTGAAACCCCATCTCAAAAAGACAAAAAGAAAAAGAAGGAAAAAAAAATAAAATAGAACTCATCTTTTCAGAACCCAGGGTGCTAAATTTTGGGGTGATTTATGGAGCAGTATCCATAATGACATTCTGGGCTCTTTGCTTCTGACTTGGGACCAAACACACCATGGTTTAAGTAGAGGTTTTTATCCACTGTGCGCCTTGACAAAGTGATTAACCTATATGATTGTTTCCTTTTCTGTAAAATACCAAACCTAGGGCTGGGGATTTAGCTCAGTGGCATAAGTGCCTGCCTTGCAAGCGCAGTCGTGAGTTCGATCCCTGGTACCGATTAAAAAAACAAACAAACCCAGTGAGGGTGGTATGAAAGGAAGTTTGTTAACACATGTACCATATCTGGCACAGCTCCTCACCTATAATATGCCCACCCACCTGTCTTTTGTCTGTAAACAAGATTGTCAGGTCTTCACATGAGAGCAAATTTTTCTAACTATAAATCTGCCAAACCATAGGTCTCCTAATAAATTCAATAGCAGGGATCTCCCAGGAGGAATCCCTCTCAGTCAGATGTGTGGGATTAGGTAACCTCCAGTCCCCATGCTTCCAGAGTCCTGGCCTCTGTGAAGTCAAGTGCTTTGCTCTGTCCTTGAGGTCATCCAAGCTCAATCCTCTCAGCACCCCTAGGCTCCACCATTGTACAACTCCTTTCAGACCCAAAGCCCTCTGGGGTGCACCTTTGGGTTGCTCCTCATTCAATGTTAGAAAGTTAGTAGAAGGGAGTAGAAATAAGAAAGGGAACAGTCTTTGAGAAAAAATACCCCAAAAGATTCCACTCACCAAGCCCCAGGACCTCGTTATTCTCTTCTTAGTGTTAGAGTTTGAGGAGCAGTCTTGGTTCAACAGGCAAGAACAGATCTCCCTAACTCTTCTGCTCTAAGACTCATCTTGCTTGCCCAAACCCCTTCTCTAACTGACCTCATGATAGAAGAGACTGATACAGATATAATGTTTCATCCATGTCATCAGTTTTTATTTTTTCATAGTACTGGGATTGAACCCAGGCCCTCACACATGCAAGTCCAATGTGCTACCACTGACCTGCACCCTTGGCCCCATGTAGGTGGCATTTATTAACTACTTTCAATGGTCCAGGCTATATCTGGGACCCAAATATGAACATAACTGACCTTCCATGTCCTTGTGGAGCTGAAGGTCTAGCTGGAGTGGCTGAAACAATGACTTTCCTCTCCTTGGGTAAGAGTTGGCTGGGCCTTTGAGGAAATTGTGCTGACCAATCAGAAGTGGAGCAAATGGCAGTGAGGCTGAGAATCCTGTGCAAAAGTCAGGAAAATTATTTATATGACCCCAGGCCCTTTCCTATTTCAGCTCAGCTTCGTGCCTCCTGTCCAGGGAAAAGCAGGCTTCCAGAACATGTAACGCTTGTGTTACAACAAGGTTTACACTGTAAAGAGCTGGGATTGTGAGCATACTCCTCTCCCTGAGCCTAGTTTCAAGGGCTTCCTGGTTGGGGAAAAGAGGGAAGCCACATTTAAGGTGGGATGTGACACAATATCTTCCTACAACTAAAGAATAGACCTCCACCCAGGACAGGGCGAGCCGCCTTAGGAAACGAGCTCACGTTGCAGAAGCAGGATTGGAGCTGTTACCACATTTTGGGATTTCCAGAGCTGACCCACCAAATTATAAAAGTACTTGGACACTGAACTACCATTGCCTTTTTTTTTTATTTTACCAAGTAAGAGTTTAAAAAGAAAAATGAACTATCAACTGCCATCATCATCCATTCATAAAAGACATTTTGACACCAGAAATAAAGCGAGCAATCTTAGAACTGAGGTCAGTCTTGTAAGTGGACATCAGTTGTGAGTAAAGAGTTGTATTTCTTTTATTTTTCTTGTTTCTCCTGGGCCTGGTGAAACCACCATCAGGAACCAGCACCAGCTTTCCTGATGGGCATTTGGGAACAGTGAAAAATACACACAGACAGGAGGCACCAGTTCTGACAGGGATGAGGAAGCAGCCAGGTGTCATGGAAACAGACTTGGAGGCCAGTTACTCCTGGTTGGATTTCCAGCACCAACAGCTGCTCCTGGGCAAGTGACTGAATCCTTTTTTAAGCCACAGTTTTCTTTGCGTTATTTTTTTTCCATATTAATATTTTATTTCTTTTATTTTATCAGCACATGTTTGCAGCTCATAATGATTACATTCTTTGCAGGGAGCTGATACATGCACATAACAATTCTTAATTATTTTTTCATGCTTTTCACTTCCCCTCTCCTTCTATCTTTTGGTCCCATTTCCTTTTGTAAAAGATGT
>PVJX010005228.1:75460-87277 GCA_004027295.1 Dolichotis patagonum | reverse complement strand
TTCTTCTTCTTCTTCTTCTTCTTCTTCTTCTTCTTCTTCTTCTCTCTCTCTCTCTGGCCTTCTCCTCCATCCTATGCTGCTTTAGGGTTGCTGAAATGCCAAATGGGAATAAAGGAGTACGTAGCTCAGAGGGTGAGCACTTGCCCAGCGTGTGTGAGACCCTAGGTTCAATCCTTGGCACCACAAAATAAATAAACTAATTAATTAATCAAAGAGCATAGGTTACACCAGGGAAACTCCTGTGTGAGAAAATTGGGCAGGAGCTAAAGTCAGCTGGACGAAGGAGCACAGGTCGGAGCTGGAGTAGAGGCGAGGAGGGCAGGTCATGTGGAAGCAGCTGGGCTGCCCTGCAATCTCGGGAAGCTTCTGCAAGGCTGTTGTGGAGTCCTAGAACCAAAGTGGGCTTCAGAGGAAGCTCAGTGTCTCCCAGCAATGGGCTGCTTTCTCCGTGCTAAGATGACTGCTCATCAGCTGGGAACATCCCTGGGGAAATGGCCTGGGCACCAGTTGGGGATGGACTTTAGTGCCCAGCACAGAGCCTTGGTCAATGCCACTCCCTGTGTTGCAGGCCTACCAGACACACACCCAAGGGCGCCAGCACCCCTGTGTGTTTTGGCAGGCCTGAAGCCAATTCACAGTTTGCGTCTACCCTTCAGAGGACTCTTACTCTACCTTCTTTCTTCCTGTGGATATCTATATGGCCTATTTTCACTATCCCCTTCCTCTCAAGGTTTTCCTTGGCTACTGCTAAAATTACAACATTCCTTCTCTACTTATTTCTCTCCCTAGCTTTTATCTTTACCTTACTTACCATATATATTTTCTCACTTATTGGGTTAACTGTTTCTTTGCCTTACTAGAACATGTTTCATGAGGGCGAAGATTTTGTTTATCTTATTTTGTGTTGGATCCCCAAAGTTGAAACTATGTCTGGTCCATGAAACCTATCTTTTGAACAAATAAAAACTTGGCTGTTGTTTGGAATACGCTTTGGGCTCAGTGTCTCCAGCAGCTGGGTGAACTCCAGAGAGATGGTGCCTCAGTTAGGGTTTAAGAGCATAGCATTTCTTTCTGGGAGCTGATGTGGTAGATAGGTACCATGGTATGTGAATTAATACAATCGGGTTTGACCCGAGACAGACTTCAGTACTGGTTCCACTCCTTCACTTCTCAGCTCTGTGACCTTAAGCCAGGCAGTTAACTTCTCTGATTTGTAGTTTTCTTTTTGGTGAACGGAGGATAAAAATCTACCACTGCCAGTTTGGTTTTAAAGTTGAGAGGGTTCTGATTACCTCAACTAAATCTTGATGAAGACAGTTCCTGTTTCCAAGTCAGCAGCTGCTAACGGTGTAACAAACTTTTTTCTATGGAAGGAGAATTTCAACTCAGAACAACTCTCCAGGGCCTTTGGGGTCCTTTTCTGTGCTCTGTCATCCCCAGTCACTCTGCTTGTACCAATAGCAATGTATCAGTCATAGTTCACCAGAAGAACAGATTTAATATTACGTATACTACTGAAGGCTTTACTAAGTAGGCTTATAATGGCTGCATGTGGGACCAGGCACAGAGGAATGCAAAATGGCTCTCTGCACACTGGAGAACCAGAGCATCCAGTTGAAGGTCAAAGGTCTGGAGCTCATGGCAGGGTCCTGTGTGAGTCCATGTTGGAAAACCAAAGGGACTGCATTGGAAGGTTGAAAAGTCTGCACTGGAAGCCTGGAAGAATTGGAGATGGACAACCTAAGGCAATAGCCAAGAATGGAGCTCCTCCAAAGAAGCAAAGTACATCTTCCCTCTTCTTCCCCTTTTTACTCCATCCAGGCTAAAAGCCTATTGGCTGGTGCCACCCACATCTGGAGTGGATCTTTCCTCCTCAGTTTGTGGCTTACATGTTGGTCATGCACAGACACTTCTAGAACTGTGTTCCATTAAGCTTCTAGGCATTTGTTAATCTTTTCAAGTTGACTTATCCAGTTTTGACAATGATCACAAACAGTACAGTTTGGGAATTCCTTAACCGTAGGTGTACATCATAACTAATAACTATGGTTTCCTGTGGGGCAATTACTTTTGCATACATTATTATAAAATTGAAACAATTGGATCCCTGTGTTGACCAGGACTGCATATCTGGTCCCCTGGGATATCCCCAGAATCTGGTGCTTAGAAAGTTCTCAGTAAATATCTGTTAGGTCATCACAGCCAACTGTTTGAAGGTTGGTATTCTCATCTCTGTATCACAAATATGGAGACTGAATCTCACCTCACTTACAGAGAAATAGGTGGTAGAACAAGACCTAAACCCAGATCTCCCAAGGTTTAAACCTGAGTTTCCTGTTCCATAGAGCTGTTTGAGGAAGATTTTGCATCATTCCTCCTCAGAGGAAAAGCCCAGGATGCAGGTATAATTTCATAATGGTCTTAGGACTCAACCAGATCTTAGTTACAAAAATTACTGTTACTTAATTTAAGGGTAGGAGGGGATAGCACGGCCTCATGGACATTGTACCTTAATTCCTACAGCTTTTATTGCCATCTCATTATTTTTCAGGTTGAGTGAATCATCCTTGGTTGGCAGGTAGACCTTGAATTTTTTTTAGCACTTCCTGAATTCTTGACAATGTTGAGTCATTCCTCGCTAAGACATCACCAGTGTAGTGGCAATAGGACCCTTGATGTAAGCCTTGTGGCTTAGTTAGCCAACCCATCAATTTTCTTTATATAAGGCAGTTTACCCCCTACTCTGAGGAGTCGTTGAATGAGCAGTGGCAGTCCTTTATTCCCTGCAGAACGGTTTCAGTACAATGTCAACAGTGGCAGGAGGTAGGTGGAAGATGGAGGGGGTATATTTGTAAACTGCAAATGATGAAGTCTTTTAACAATTCAAGATAGGATACTTGTGCTTAAAATAAGACTCAGGCACACACACACACACACACACACACACATACACAAACACTTTGTGATGAAACCATTTAGGCTTTATTATACAAACAGCTGTGTTTGCCTGCAAATGATGCAATTAAAATAGTGTCACAGGTAAGTGAAGTGTGACCTTAGCGAGGGCCAGCAGTTTGAGACTCAGAGGAAGAGCTGCTGAGAGGTGCCTGGAGTTTGAGAAACACAATTCATTCTCAGAATCCCCCACTCATTCTGCTCTAAGGCTTGTGAGTATTAACTATTTAGGTAAGGAAATGGACATTTTATTTAGAAGCAATCTACAGATACATGAGGAATAAGTGGTGGCATATTGATGAACTAGAGCGTAACAATACTTTAGCCATTCTATATGTCACTGGCTAGTCAATGGCTTGGAAAAACAGAGAAAGTGCAGGTATATGCATGGCTTAGCTGTGGAGTGGGTACGTGTTGTTTCTGTTCACTAGCATATTTTTTTCTAGGCACAAGATCCCAATTTTCTTTGGGGAGCTATTTTTTCTCCTTAGTCCATTGAATTTCAGTGGACATGTGATCTAGGCTTAGCCCATCACAGCATTGTATTCTCTTGACCCTTGTAATCAGTTCAATCATAGGCATGTAATTTCAGTTAAGCCTATAAGAGTCCTACCCTACGCTTGTACTGGAGCTCATGGGACACAGTTTTATTTGTAAGGGGAGCCAGTAAGATGTAAGGCTGGAGCATCTGTGTAAGGGTAAAGACATGAAAGAAAGAGTCGTGAAGCCATGACATAGGAAACAGAGTGTAAAAAGGAGAGGGACATGGCCCTCAGGACATCGTTAGAAGCACCAGATCATGACATACCTCCAGCCAGTTTATCCTTCAATTTATGTAATATAATGAAATAATAAATTACTTCCCCCACACTTTTTTTTAACCTAGGCGTGTTACCTGAAGCTGAATCTTGAGGGATGCATTTCATTTGTATAATACTCCCCCCCCATCAGATTGTAAGCGTTCTGTAAGCAAGGATTTTTATCCTATTCATCTTTGTGGCTTCAGTGTCTAGCATGTTAGACCTTCAGTAATGAGCTACAGCAGCCAATGAGAAGAGATACCAAGGAAGCTCATTTTATTTTTTGCATTTATTAAAATTTTATTTAAAGAGAAAAAACAAAAAAGAAAACAACCAAACAAAACAGAAAAAGGGTAGCAACAATACAGAATTCCAAAAGCAAAAAAATAAAAGAACCACAAGAACAACAACAAAACAAAAACAAAAACGCTAAGAAATCGCCACTTGATAGGTTACATACTGTCATCATTGGAAATAGTTGTTCAAGTTACAAAATTAAAGCACACAAAGTAGACATTCAAACAGTGAGACTATTAACAGTTCTGCTCAATAATCTAACAAAAACAATAATGTGGTCATCTATCCTACACACTTAAACATACATGCAATTATATCCTTTAGAGCACTTTCTTTTCTATATATATATATATATATATATATATATATATATTTTTTTTTTTTTTTTATTTTAAGGGGGGTAAAATTAAACACAACAAACCAGAACAGAACGGGACCTAAGAAAGCATAAATTTCAAAGCTATACAACCAGGGATCTTCACTATCTGTTATACTGTCTCTCGTTTTCTTCCAAATGGTTGTCCATATCTTTGCATATGGGGAGCTCATACTAAATACCATAGCCAATTTTTTCATAAGATGTGTAGTTAACTGGCTCCCACTTGCTAAGGGGGGGGACATGGGACAGGACCACATGAGATGTCTGATTCTCAGCCCGCCCACCGGCAGGATCACAGCCGCCCCCCAGAGATGGAAGGAACTCGTTGTTCTCCTGGTACCCCGAGTCAACCACACGGTGCAGGTCCCAACATGCCAGGGTCTCTCTCCTTCAGGCCGCCGAAAGTCTGCCACACTCTCAGCCACCCCCAGAGAGGGGAGGAGTTCCTTGTTCTCCCAGCACCCGAGTCAACCGCACAGTACAGGTCCCAATGTGCCAGGGTCTCTCCTTGAGGCCGCCGAAAGTCTGCCACACTCTCAGCTGCCCCCAGAGAGGGAAGGAGCTCCTTGTTCTCCTGGCACCCCGAGTCAACTGCACGGTGCAGGTCCCAGCACACCAGGGTATCTCTCCTTCGGGCCGCCGAAAGTCTGCCACACTCTCAGCTGCCCCCCAGAGAAGGGATGAGCTCCTTGCTCTCCAGGCACCCCGAGTCAACTGCACGATGCAGGTCCCGAGGCGCCAGGGTCTCTCCCCTTCATGCCCCCAAAAGTCTGCCATACTCACCTGCTATTTCTTTCTGATGAATTGACCATTCCATTTCCAAAGTTCTGAAATGGCCATCAGACCACAGAAAGAGTTCTCTTTAGGCTCCTGTTTGAAACCAGCAGCTACAGCAATCTGCTGGCCTTGGGAAGCTCACTTTAAACAAAGTGGTATCCTGCTTCTCTAGAGCAGAGACAAATTGAAGAGACATGCCTCTCTTCTGGAACATTGTGCAAGGGACTTGGGGAGAATATTACAATGGACTGTGAGGAAGAGAGTGAAGGTAGATCTGGGAAAGTTAACCACAACAATCATCATCACGCCAGGAGTAGATCTGTGGGTGTCGATAGCCAAAGACAGAGGCCAAACCAGATGGAGGTTGGAAAATCAAGAACAAGAACCCATGTTCAGAGATCAAAGCCAGCAAAGGTGACTGGGTGGATTTTGAAGATAGAAGTCATTATCTGTAGTTTAACCTTTGATAGAGAGGTCAGGCCCATTCCAAGGAGGAAATACAGAAAGCAGGGATAAAATGGTGCCTTCCTGGTAGGCTGGATCTATAAGGATTAACAGAGACAATGGACTCTATTTTCATCATTCTTCTGGAACTCTAAACTTGGGGAGAGAAGTTGTTGGTACCCCTCTTCTAACTCATTCTTTTACAGAAGTGAATTAATCTCTGTAGGAGAGAAAAGTAGTGGAATTTATACACACTTCAGTGTGTCCTAGATCATTCCAACCATCACAGCCTTAGGCAGCACTGCCTGCCCAGGAAGTTTGTCTTTTAATATAAATCCAGCTTGTTGAATCACTGCATCTTTCCCATCTACCAACGAGAAAAGACCAAAATTGTATTTCAAGCAATTCTGGACACCTGAAGTCTCCAAACACTTGCACGTCGGAAGCCACTTCTTGCATCATTAAGCTCCATCAATCTGTTCTGAAGTCCCCATCTCTGTATGTAGTGCTCTTGAAGAGAGGCCGGAAAAGGATGAATCCATGGTTGAAGTACATTTAACTTACTTAATAAGTCCGAGCTTTAAGTGTTGCTGGAAGTAATAGAACAGGGACCACATTTGATGATTGTCCTGTTTAGAATTCCTAACCATACACCTTGGAAAGCTTGCTAAGTTTCCTTTCTTTCCCAACTTTTGACTCCCCCAAATCCTTACTCTGGCACCACTCAAAACTCCAAGCAGGAAGTGTGTCAGCATAGCTCTTCTTTTCTTGCATGGCAGATTTTCAAGAGTGTAATTGAGGAGTCAAGAAATCTAGATTTTAATCCCACCCACTAATTCATCCAGTGGTCTTGGGAAAAAGTCTTTCTTCCCCAAGCTTGTAGTTTCTAAAATTCTGGAAACTGATTTCTAAAATTCTGAAAACTGATGATAAAATAAAATCTCTCTCTGTCTCTCTGTATTTCTGTCTCTGTCTCTCTGTGTCTCTCTCCCTCTCATCTTTCCCTACTTCCCTCTCCACTATCATGTATGAATGGAATCAAGTATAGCCCAGAACTGAAAGATAGGGGGTCCTTGGCCTCCATATATGGGGCTTTTATTGTGCAACATCTGTAATCTCTTTTGGCTGACCCTTGCTTTCTACACACGCCTTCTCAGCCATATCTCCCAAGAGATGCCTGGAGTTTTTAGTGGGAAATCTAAAATTGGCAATAACTGTAGCAGAGACCAAAATGTTGGGTTGCCAGAGAACAACAGGGTTCCAATAAATGAAACTTCAACATTTAAAAGATTCAAATCCAATTGTCTCAGATAAGTTCCTGAAAACAAAGATTATCCACTTAAACACCCAAAGATAGCATTTACGAAGAAGGCACTTTGCAGAGAAATCAATCTTCGTGTTGCCATTCACAACTCCAAATCCTTTAACCTTTCCTTGGGTCTCTGTTCATCAGGACCCTCCTCCTCTTCAACTTGACCTGTCTTCCCAGGACTTTTTTTTTGTAATATTATTTAAGGGAAAACAAGAGGGTTAGTAGTAGCATAGTCACCCTGAACGGGGCACTAGAATCAGGAAGTGCTGACTATTTGTTTGCCATTTGTTAGCAATTATGAGAGGAGAAGAACAGGTGGTAAAGTGATAGGAGGATATAACATTCAGCTCAAGTTCTTAATTTTGGGATTTCTTCTCAATATCCTTATGCTAAGAACAGTCTTTTGGAATCCTTTACCAATCACTCATGCACATTTTTGAGCTTCGCAAGGGAAAAAGAAACAAAACTTTAATCTGTTTTTGGATTAATTTTTTAGTAGCTCAAAGTTGGGATATTATCAGGTGATAAAATGAAATGATGACATTCCTTTTTTTGTCTCAGATCAGTTTTTCTTCATTTTACCACATACCTATTTGAAAAATAGTAAGACATATGTATGAAAGCCATAATATTTATGCATTCTGCAGATTTTTCTTTGTTGTCATACAGAATTGGAGTTGCTTTGTCATAATTTTGGTGCCCCACTAGGTCTATTATCTACAGACTGGAAATTGCTGTTCTATAAAAACAACAAAAAGTGTACTGAAAGCATCTATGGGCTGTTTCAGACACATCTGTCACTATACTAAGTGCTTTACGTACATTATTCTGCTTGATTCTCATGACCATCTTATAAAATAGATATCTGTATCATTTTCCTTTTATAGGTGAGGAAATAGGATTAGGGAAGTGAAATAATTCCTTCAAGTCCATATGAATAGTAAGGCGAAGAGTAAGGATTTAGATCCATATATTTCTAATTTCAAAATTCATGTTCTTAATTACAGAACTGACATTTACTATATGTAGTCATATATCTATTGTAACTGGCTTCTAAGAATTTAGCTCTTCGTGTTTTTTGCATATGTTGGCACATAGAATAAATTCAATAAGTGCTTCTTAATTGATTGATAGTGAGAGTTTTTTCTTGATTTGATTCTTATGATTTAACTACTTATTTCCAAATAATGCCATTTTAACCTTCTTGAGACTAAGCCATTGAAGATCTTGGGTAGCTTTTGTTACTGAGTATCATTTTAAATTCTGAATTCCAAATTAGGAGTTAACAGATAGCTATCAAAGAAGTCATTGAACTAGAGCTCCTGACTCAGTCTAATTAGGGAGGCTGATGATTTTTTTTTTCACAAATTTTGAATCATCTACTCCATTACCCAGGGCATTCAGCTAAGCTCCTTCATTACTACCAGCACCACCATCACCATCATCACCAAAATTGTCACCAATCAGTGTGTATCCACAGAGCTCTTTATGCTTGTAAGCTTCTGGATATAGATATAAAAATATAGTAGAGTCTATCTCTGAGAAGCTTTCAGTCCCAGGGGAAGGTTCAGTGTGTAGGTGTTTAGCCTTGGCCACCATGGCAGAGTTGTTTGTAGGATAGGAGGACAATGGCCAGGATTTGTAATATTCTATAATACAGAGAGAATAATGTCAACCAAGTCAGAGAGATGTAGGTGTATATGTTTAGAGAAAAGTAAACACTAGAAAGGAGGGTATTTAAAAGTTACTACTTATCTGTAGTATATTTTATGCGGTGTGAGGTAGGGATCTATTTTATTCCATATAGACTGCTAATTGTTCCATGGTCACTTAATGAATCATTGATCTTTTCCTCCCTAATTAAAAATAACACCTTTTTCATATACCTGGTTTCTTTGAACACTGGGTCTGTTTCTGGATTCTGTTCTGTTTCATTGTCCTCTTTGTACCTGAGCCAGGACCGCATTATTTAGATTCATACAGCTTTGTAATATGTCTTGACATCTAGTAAGACAAGCACCCTTTCTTTGTTCTTTTGCAACATACTGTTGCTATTCTTGCACATTGACTCCTCCATATGAATTTTAGAAGTTGCTAATCAAATTTTCTGAAAAATCATAGGAGTCATGAAGGGAATGCTGTGAGGCATAGAGAGAGTGTAATGGGCCATGAGGCTGATAAAATAGTTTGAAGGTCAAATAATGGGGGCTTCGATTGTCCAGCCAAGACATGCAGAGCCCACAGCACTTCTGGGCATTTCTAAAGAAGCTGAGATAATTTCTGGCATCCCAGCTTTCCTGTCCTTTAGAAGTTTGTCTGTAATGTCCTGCATGCAAATGACTACAGACTGGGCAGAACACTCATGTCCCCAGAGCCCTGCATAGTGGGTGGATGAGAGAGCTTAATCTGTGCTGGAAGAGCAAAGAAAGGCTTGTCCATCTTGCCTATTCAGAACTCAGAAGTGACCTGGTTCTGAAGCCCCAAGGCAGCTCCTTTCTCTCTGCCTTGGTCTTTTTGTTGCCCCTGCCCCTTTTCACATACAGCCTTCCCTGGCTGCCATCTGTCACAGTTACAGATGATTGGACAGGGATAAGGAGAGAGAGTCAGCCGCCCATTGTGTCCTCCTCTGAGGACTTATGTCAGCCCTGGGTAGAAATCACGGGAAGCAACTCTGGCCTTTGGGCAAGGCAAGGGAACACGTGGGCCCCTTTAGACAAGCCTCTGAGGACGGGCTGCCCTCTCATCCATCCATTCTTATTAGCTACAAGACAAAGACGTGAGAACAGGGAAGTGCCTCTCCTCTGTCTCTCTCTGGTTTCTGTCTGGTTTTTGTTTGCTTCTTCCTTCACTCAATAAGTGTTTATTGAACATTTGCTATGCAAGAGTAGACAATGTGAACAAAACATACTTGGTTTCTGTCCTCAAGCAGCTTATAATCTGGTGGGAAATAGTGGAGGAGACAGTTCAAAATAAGTTCACTGACAAACACACAGGTACATCTCTTCTCCAAGCCCAGCTCTCCCTCAGAGAGCCTCTATAGAAGGGAAGACAGAGAAGGGAGTGGTGTATTCATGTTCTAGTCATATGAGGCAAGGGGGTGGCCAAATGAGGAAATAGTGTGCGATCTGAAAAGGTCTTAAAAATCTAATGTGGGTTCCCATTCGTTTGACGCAACTGCGTGATTCCTATCTCCTTTTTAATAGTCAGGTAACTGTTGATATCTGAATAGCATCCCTCACTAAATGGCATAAGGTAAAGGTGAGGGAAAAGTTTGTCTGTGTGAAGCAATAGAAAGATGAATGGTGAATGTGTTGTATTCAAAGGTGGTGGAGAGGAGGACATATATTCTGGAGGGTTCTGACTTCCAGAGGCAATGTGTAAAGTACCTTTCCCATCCTCCCACAGTCCTGGGGCTGGTGACCATGGTGTGATGTTTATGGCTGAAATCCTGGGCCAGTTATTCAGCCAGAACTGAGAGACTAGGACAGCAAAGGGTACACGACAAAGGAGAAGAAGCCGTGGCATATCCTTGAATACAAGGCATGGTCTTATGCCACTGCTTTGAGAAAGGTAAGGGGCATTCATCAGTTTTTGATTTGTAAATATTATATGTGATGGTGGAAATGGAGGGATGGGATGCTGAAAGTGGTATATAATAATTTCTGAAGACTGTATACCTTTAATATTACGAGTCTCTTTTTATTCCCATGGGAATAAAATACAAATGTGCTAGGATTTTCAGTGATAAATTGTAATTTTTTTCTAGTACCAGGAATCAAACTCAGGACCTCATGCTTACCAGGCAGGTGCTGTGCTGCTAAGCTATATGCACAGCCTGGAAAGTTGTATTTTTGTAAGTTTTAATTTTGGGAGTCTACAGTCCATGGAGACTAAAGTTATATAAAGTTTTATTGAATGAATGAGTGATCGAGGAATAAGTAACATATGAAGAGAGCCTCTTTCCAAGTTAGAGAGCCCCCAAAATCATTTGAAGTAGTTAAAGAAGTCCATTAGACTGTCTGTATTTAATTTCTAAATTCTGATTCTCTGGTTACAGGGAGAAGTGTGGACATCTCTGTGGTGCTGAGGGTAGCGCTATAATGAAGTGAATGCACTTACTTTTCAGTTCATGTTCACCAATTCATTGATCCCACAAACATTTGTTGAGGGCTTTTTTCATGCATGTAGCATACAAATACAGTAGGGAAGAGGCCTGAGTGTTCTAAAGTTGAATATCTCCTGAAAGGAACTGACAAGAAACTATTACAATAAAGGCTTCCAAAAAATCAGGAAGTGCAAAATAAAGACAATTTCAGTATAGAAAGTCAAGTTAAGAAATATTAGGAAAATTCTCATAATAGGTTTCATGTACTAAATGTCTACTGTAAAGCAGGCTCTTTATATAATGTTACTTTTAAATAGTTTCACAAGATAGGCACCCAGAGAGGTCTCTGAGGTATGATCAAATATACTGTATATGTTTAAGTAAAATAAAATTTATTACAGTAAAAGACACAGAGCCATTAATTTTCCTCAAGATACTTCCCCTCACTTCCAATGCACTGATTCCCCTGTCATTTCCCACTTTCTAAAGCAGTTCTGGAAGTTCTCTTTTACAAGTATCTTTACTTGCACTATTGTGACCACTTTGATGCCCTGAATCTATTCACGACATTTACCTTTCATGGTGATTTTGACTTTGGGGAAGAGCCAGGAGTCACACAGTGCCAGATTCAGTGACAAGGTGAATGAGAACACATCGCAGTGTTTTTCTGAGACTGCTTTTCCATCGGATAGTACTTAGCAGCACATCTTATTTTTGAACACAGCTCATAAAGACATGAAAAAACCTG
>PVJX010005228.1:0-75360 GCA_004027295.1 Dolichotis patagonum | reverse complement strand
GACAAAATTAATAAATAAATAAGTTCTTATGTTCTCAGTGAAGGGGCGTATTTCAAGGGAGATAAATGGCAATGTATCTTTTATTGTAATAAATCATTTTCAATTTCAAAATTCGTCATACTTTTTTATTACCCCTCATAAAAGCATATGACTATAAATAGTAGGGCAACAGTGAGGCCTGAGTCTGTTTCCCTCCAAGCCTGTATTCTTTCTATATCTTTGTGATTCCTCTATAAGGCCATGAGAGGAATGAACACACTAGTTTGCATGCAGATTCTTGTTGAGCTCATAGAGGGAAAGATCAGCTCCTCTGCATGCCTTCCTCTAGTAAGTGTCTGCTTGCTGTCTTGACCTCTGCATAGCACCATTTCGTGGTGAGTGGGGATGGAAAGGGTTCAATACTATTCGACATGTGTGAAGCACATTAGTCAGAAGTCTTTCAGGAGGATATTGGTTTCCCCAACTCAAGTAAGTGTAATAACATAGATCATTAGTTTATGAAACTAAGATGTCTGGATAGAGATCTAGTTTTAGATGTGCTGAGTCTTGTGAGGAGAGTTATCAACTACTGCCATCGCAACTCTATTCCTGTCTCCAGTTCTTGTTCTTTGCTTTGCTTTATTCTAGAGATACAGACAAAACGACTACCAGGAGTCCTGGTACCACACCCTATGTGATTGTAACACCAAAAGAAAAGTGCCCTCTCTCTTTCAATTTCTGTGCGTCAGTCGCAGATCAGACCATGACTGGCCCTGCTTAGGCCAGTATTACACATGCCCTGATCGTCCTGAGTTACATAGTTTCGCCTATGGGGTGGAAGGTCACACAAGACATGAGAATGTTACTCAAATGATGTCCCTGAAGTAAGGAAAAAACTTCCTATAGAACCAGAAGGAAGATGGTGAGCATCAAAACTGGACAAACAAAAATCATAAATACCCTGGACCCTTATGGTAGAAATGCACAGCCTCAGATAATTAAGTCAGGGTTTCCCAAGGTGGTGATTATCTTCTGAGATCAAAGAAGGAAAGCAGGGAACAAGAAAAGGAAATGGCCCTGAACAGTGGACTTCTGGGGACAAAATAAATTCAGTCCTGGCTTGCAGAGATCACTGCACAGCTCATCTTTGTAAGACAGCAGATCAAGTATACCCACAATAATGTCCACTCCCTTTGTCTAATTCTCAGCAATTTACCCAAGCTTGTCTTCACCCTCTCAGAGCTTCATAACAACTTCAGTAGGTAGGAAAGACATGCGTTACTTCCCCATTTTACAGGCAAGGAAACTTAGGCTGTGTGATGCTTAGTGACCACCCCAAGGACATCTCTTTGGTTAAGTTGCAGTGCTATGACTATCAACCAGCTCCCTAAGATACTGAATTAATTAAAGGCCTATAAAAAAACCCTAACACAAAAAAGACTGGTTAAGTGACAAAGGACAAATCTCATTGGCCAGACAAAAAGCTGCAGAGGGAACAGCTCTGCCAGTTGGAAAGGCAAAAACGGAAAGCTTGGCCCAATTGCCCTAGAAAAGAACAAAGAAATAGCCAGAATTCATAGGCATAAGAAGAGAAAAATCAAAGAAAGAAATGAGATGCAACCTGCAAAACACATAAAGGAAATAGAAAAACGTTCTTTAAAATACGCTAGGAACAAGAGAAAGATAAGGGAGAATGTTTCTTCCTAATAGATGATGAGAGAGAGCTGATAATAGATGACACCAGAAATGCATAGGTTTTTAATGCTTTATTCCTTGGAAAGCTGAGACTAACTGCATACAGACTAGAAGGCAAGGACAATAACTGAAGAGTGGGGAATAGAGCCATAGCGTGTCAGGAACTAACAATCTATGCTCACTTTTAGGATCTGGGGATCCTAGGTGTCCCCTCCACTCTTCACTTTACAAGCAATGAAATTGAGTATCAGTGATGGGGAATGAATTTTCCAAGGTCACTCAGTTTTGGAAGGGCCAGGACTGCACCTAAGTTTCTTCCTCTAGTGCAGTGTGCTTTTCTGTCACACATGGGAGATGGGGAGAAGAAGGCAGACAGTGATGGATAAACCTAGGAATAAAAACATCTAATGACAGAATTTGGTAAATGTACAAATAACCTTGATGGAAGCAGTGTTAAGGGCAGGGTGAATCAGAGATATAGGGTACAAGAAGTGCTCCTTTACCAACTAAGGTTTGAATCTTTATGTTGTTTTGGTTTCCAGTCTTCTATCAGTCTAGTTTTTCAAGGTTTTGGTCTCTGACTCCCTCAGATCCCAGGGTCTCTCGGTCATGCACTGTTGTGCGACACTTGGGTGCTGCTTGCCTTGCTTTGTCTCTTGTGATAGTTTTTTGCTGTCAAAATAATTGTATCTAACAAATAGCCCCAACAGTCTGAGGCTTAAGACAATAAGCATTTATTTACTTTGCTATGGGTCAAGGATGAAGGCTTGACAGCTAGGAGGGTCTTACAGTGGTGCAATTCATTAACATTTGTGGGAAGGTTGCTTGCTGTAGGCTGATCTGGGATAGCTTCAACTGGAGGAGGATGATGAGATGGGAGAGGTGACTCAGCTCTTAGTTCAGTGCAGCAGACTAGCCCAGGCAGATTCTGATGGCATGGCAGAGTTGCATGACCAGCAACTCTAGCTGTGCAAGGAATGGAAACATATGAGCACTTTTCAAGGCTCTGCATGCAAATATTGCTCACATTTCATTGGCCAAATCAAATTATATGGTCAGGTCTAGAGTTAACATGGGGAGGACTACACCGTTACAGGCTAAAGGCATAATTCAGCTGAGCCATTAGCTATTAGCTCAGCCTCCACCTTACTTCTATTTCCAGGATCACTGGCTTTGCTGCCGTACTTTACTTCCCGTCAGTTTGGGTAAGCTCTTTTCTGGCTCCCAACCTTCCTGCTTTGAGACTTGCCCAGTGTCCCTCAGCCTATTTGCCAGTGGGGTGAGCTGAGTCTCATTCACTCCTTCTACGTAAGTGGACTTCTGGATATCTCCATCTAGTTTGCCTTTCCAGGACAGTGATGAAGACATTGAATGCCCAGAATTTGTCTAAAAGCCCTTTAGCTGGCAATTTCCTAAACCCGTGGCCACCCATCACCTGCTGTTCACTTCCATGTCATCCCTGACAATGGCCATGTGTCAAGGACAGTTAAGTTGGAAGCGATGGGTTGGAGACTGGGAGACAAGCCAGGTGGCCAACTACATGGGCAGGTGGGAAGCGACCTGACTAGGATTCAGAAGAACTGGCTTAGAGCCTGAGTCTTTCCACGAAGTTTTGTATTTATTCAGTATGGGGCTCTGTGCTACCTTGACAAATGCTAGGAATGTGAAGCCACATATGGCAGACGTGGACACTACTCTCTTGAGGTGTTCACTCTCTTGGTGTGACACTGGGTTAGTTCACTTCTGAGCCTCAGTTTCCTCATCTTTAAAATAAAAGGTTTGGATTTGATTTCTTCTAATGTCTTTTCCTGCCCTAGCACTTACTAAGCCCTGTCCTGGTTATCAGGTGATGAGAAGGTAGATTGTAACAGTGAAAACTCGAAAAATACAATAGAAAGAAAGGGATGGTTCCAGAAACATTCTCAGGAATGAACCGACTGATTTGTATCGGATAAGAGTGAACATGGAAGAGCAAAAAAAGGCCTGAGGTTTTTGTTTTCACTTTTTAACCTGAAGGCGTCATTGACAAGGAAAAAGGAAACTGGGAAAGGGGGAAAAAGATGAACAGTGGTCCAAATTAGATAATTTTTTTAGCTATTATATGGACAAGCGTGTCAAAATGTTTCTTCTCCAAAGAAGTTTGGGGGTATACTCAGTGGTTAGAGATTCAAGTGGGTAAAAAACATCTGGAGGTCTTAGTGGAAAGCACACTGGCTGCAAATCGCAGGTGAGTACTGCTGTGGGAAAATGACCACAATCTGGAGGTATAACGACAGATGGGAATTGCATATTGGGGCCATTCTCCTTGTGCACTGGAGGTCACAGGGCTGTAGAGGAAAATTGCTGGATTATGGATCCATCCCTAGGGGATTCTACAACACTATCTTTTTTTTTTTCTTTTGTAGTACTGGGTAATGAAGCCATGGTCTTCACACTGAGTTATATCCCCAGCTCTTTCTTTTTACTTTGAGACAAGGTCTCAATATGTTGCTAACTTGCCCAGGATAGACTCAAACTTATGATCCTCCTGCCTTAGTCTTCCAAAATTCTGGGATTGCAGGTATGCATCACCATACCATACTAGTTGGTTTTCTTAACGCAACTTTTCATCTTTTAAGGAGACTGGGCCCCTGGCCACCCAGTCAAATCAATTACTCACCATTTAGTGAACTCTGTAAATGTTGTTTTGGTACCTTCAATGTTCTATGCAACCAGTTAGGTGCCAAGGATGAGGAGATGAATAAATAGGTCCCTGTTCATAAAATTAGAGTAGGGGTAGGTATGCAGGCAGAAACCTGATTAGTGCAGGAAGCCTGTGACTTAACACAGTTTTATAAGTGCTAGTGAATAATTAACTCTTGGAGAACTTCATGGATAACATGGCTTTTAATCTGGGCTCTGTATATAATCTACATTGGAAGAAATAATTGAAATAATTGAAATACAAGGAATTACAGAAGAAACATCTGCAGTGGAGAATGTTCTAGGACAAGGATGTGATTAAATCTGAAAGTGCCTTGGATGGCAGCCGAAGAAGGGGGTCTTCTAGAATGACCTTGGATGTCTTAGTGTCCACAGAGGACAAGAACAAGGACAAGAACTGCTTTAATTCAAAACCTAGTGGTGCTACTATCCAGGGGCCTGAAGAAGAAGGTACTAGTGGTGCTTGTGGTGGGGTCAGTGGTGGAGAGTAGGGGGGCTGGGAAAGCAGGCAAGAGGATGTGGGGGGTTTCAGACAGCACTGCTGTTTCCAAGGGTGAAACAGGCCAAGCTGCAAAAGCATAGAAGACTCCAGAGCCTGAGGGACAGCAAACTGATGAGCTGCATGGGCAGTGAAGCAAGGAAAAAAGCCGAGATGGCAGCTGAAAAGATACATGGGGTCAGAGGAGGAGGGAGGCAGGGAGCGCTGGGAGTTCTGAGTTCCACCCGAGGGCCTGGGGCTGAGGGGCCTGCCAGGATCTGCACTGCTGTACTGTGGACCCACTGCAGGTCCCTGAGCAGGGCGGGCATCTCAGCCTGGGACACAGCAGTCCAGCCTCTGAGGCAGTGGGCTGAGCAGAGCAGGCTCCCTACCTGGCAGACATTACAGGCCTGGAGGTACAGGCCCAGATCCCCGTGCTGCTCCCACTAACTGCTTCCCACAGACCTCACCCTTTTCTCCCCATTCCCTGCTTCTTTCTTCTCTCAGCCTTCCTATGACTTCTCTTCCTTCCACAAGACAGGAAAAGCTCTTAGGATGAAAAACTCAGAGCCAGTTCAGATTCCCGCATTCTCATCTGACTCCCAGGTAGAAGTCTTAGGAAGACTCTGCATGCCTTTTGAGCTGGGAAGGATAAACCTGTGGATGGCACTGTCCCCAATTCCCCCTTCCCTAGTCAGTGGCATGCCAGGGAATGTTCAGCGAAGGGTTCATAAATTCTTGGGTCAGTGCCACTCCTCACACAATCTTATTTCCTTCTCAGCCGTAATTATTTTCCTAGTGCTGCTCTCCCCTTCCTTCTCCGTATGTTTCACCTGAATTTTCAGCCTTCTCACATGGTTCTTTATTTGATTTTTTGTCCTTACAATAAGGTAAGATAAGGCAGATATTATTTCCCTGATTTTTTTAATAGGCACACTGAGACACGGACGGGTTAAGCCTTATGCTTATCCAAGGTCACATAGCTACTAAGTGACAGAACCCATATTTAATATTAGGCCTACCTGATTCTGGACCTATGCTAAAAAAAATACTGCGTTAGACTGACTCATTTTAGTCTCAAAGATTCACATGTCCCTCTCCCCTGGCTTAAGAGACCAGATGGACCCCTTCCTTCTTGACCCCATCTCCCACCTTTGAGTCTACAAAACACAAACTCCTCAACACCTGTGAGCTGGTAACTACACTACCTTCTTGAGGTGGGTGCACATTTCATCACCAGCTTTTCAGAGCCAGGGGAGGCAAAGGCAATTCTGCAGTAGAAAGGACAGAGCTCAGACACACAGAACAGCCGAGGACAAGGGCAAAGCAGGGAGCTGGTTCAATTTTTCAATCCTGGTGACTTTATTGGCAGGACAAGGTAACCAAGCGTTGCCAAAGCTAGTTCATCAACATGCACTCTGCTCTCTAGCAGGAGCTGAAGCTTCCATCCCCATCCAAGCAGCCTGGCGTCCTGGGGCAGCTGCTGGCTCCTATTACACAACCAGGTCTGCTACCTATTTTCCCTCCCCAACCCCCTTCCTTGATAATCCAGAGATGATCATCTGTACAGCATGTGTCTAACATTCCTGGTGTGTTGGCACAGTCCTCTTCTCATCTATGTGTTTAATCCTCTCCACATTATTGCTGAGACCCTGTTCCAGGGCATGTCAGTGGCCCCCGCATGGCCTCAACCACATCCTGAAATGCTGCTCCCTGCCTTCTTGCCTGGGTTCAAGTCTTTGTCTGTCTCCTTAGCCACCCAAATATACTCTATAGTCACCTTTGAGGGGAATGGTGCTACCTATTTACAATATGGTGACACCGAGGCTCCACAATGTTAAGTCTTAGGAGATGTTACACAGTTATTAAGGAGAGAGGTCAAGATTCAAGCCCGGGGCTCTCTGCACACTGTGCTGTCCTCCCTACCAGGAATGTCTAAAGGCTGTGCTTGAGCTGGGTTCTTGTGATAAGTGAAGAATATGAGAGGGCTATGAAAGTGGAATAGTACACGGTCAGTAGTTATGCTAGAGGACAGAGAGGATAGAGGACGTGGGACCTTCTCTGCTGTGTTAATGGTCTTGAATCTCTTCACAGACACGGCCAAGGCGAAGCTAGTGGAATTTTCATACAGGAAGTGAATCATCTAATCTTGGGTTTAAGGTGGAATTTCTGGAGGAAATAGCTAACATTCTGCTCTTTGGGGAATCAAATGAAAGAATTAAAGTTGAATTTAGTGATTTTGCCTAGTGAGAATATTGATGACCTGTGCTGTTTTGAACCCTTCTTGGTCAACTGTAAGACAGGCATCAGAAGACTCATCCAAGAGGCCTTTGAGGCTTTCTTTTGCCTGGATCAGGGCAAGGGGGCTTAAGAGACTGTCTCATGGGGACAGGGACAGATAGGATTCCTAGCAGCTGAAAGAGTGGGCATGAAGACTCTGGGGAAAAAAAAACAATGGTGGTGGTGGGATGGAGATGTGAAAAATTACTTTCAGGCTCAGGATCCACTGGGGAAGGGCGCTATGGAAATGGCAAAGGGTCCAAGGCTCTGGGCAGTTCTGAGAGAACTTTATGGAACTCAGACACCCTGAGATCTGGTCTCCCACAGTCCTCTGGGGTTGGAGGAGCCTCTATCTTCCAACATTTGGTCCCTTGAAGGAGGAGACTCAGCAGATACTCCCTAGTCCAGAGCTTGGATCTCATAACTTCCTCTGCTGCACCATAGGATCTGCTTGAAGTTTGCAGTTTGTAGATTAGCATGTCTCTCTTCCACTAGACTGTACCCTTTGCACTTGGTCTACTTACTAGCATCCCTGTTCCTAACAGATAGCAGCCCTCCATACAGGTTTTGGCAATCAGCATGTCCTGCCATGCCACCAAGCTGTGAAGGAGAGTGTCCTGGGCCATCAAATGAACCTTGGATCCATGAGTGAGTGGGGCCAGGGCTCAGAAGTCAGTGACTGGCAGTGCCACTACAGACTCTGGGAAGTATCAATAGTCCCACCAGGCTTTGGGACTATTTAAGAGCATTAGGGGCATTTTAGCAGCATTTACTCAATTATTTAAGGGACTGATTTTTGTTTTCCACTGACTAAAAGCTCTCTCTTTCCCAATCTCTGTCTCTATGTCTACCTCCGTTTCTCTGTGTGTATCTCTTCCTTTTCTCTTCTTTCTTTTTGACAATTTTCTCCTATAATATCATCCAGTAAGAACTGCTATAAGATGCCATTATCATTAAGATTTCCCTCCTCCCATTTTGATATAACCACTTGTGGAGAAAACAGAACAAGTATGATCCTCATTTAATAGGAGGGGAAATTGGGATTTGAGAGTAAAATGAGGTGCACTGGTCACAAACGCAAAAGATGGAACAGTTTGCGACTCTGGTTTTCCCACTGCTAGATGGTACCCTTTTCCCTTCTCCCTGGACACATCACTGGAAGAAGTCCTCAACAGGACATCCTCCTCCTTCATTCTTGGGATCTTGGCTCAAGTCTTCTTTTGAAGCCCAGGAGAGCTCTGATGTTCTACAGAGCAGAGGGGCGAGAGGGAGGGAAAGAGATTTTCTGTCTGCAATCTCTTGTACACCAGATGAAACTAACACCTTGGGGCACTTGCTTTGTGCCAGACACAGCACTGGGGCAGCCATTCTTACTATTTTTCCAATCTTTAAACACTCTTGTGTGATAGAACTTGCACTGGAAAACTCATCATACAGTTGCAAAAACTAAGATCCAGAGAGTGTGAGTGACTTGCCCAAGGCCCACAGCTAGGATTCAACCCGTCTCTACTAGTTCTGAAGCCTATGGAGTCTCCACATCACCACACTGCTTCTCATGAATGTGTTCTCTAGGACAAGCCCTGGAGAGAGGCAGCGTAAGGATGCTGAGTACTGGTTGCCTCTTACCCAGGGAAGGCGTCAGCTGCTCTGAGAAACATGATTCAGTCCTTCATCCTCCCAATGAGTCACAGATAAAATGGATCTAGATGAATTCCTTCCCGGTCCATAACCTCACTCTCTTCTGTACAAAGCAACCTATACCCTGAGACCAGAGAGTTTATTTAGAAACTTCAAGAGTGCCTTCCCCCAAGAGATGTGCATAAACCATGGGGCATTTGTCAGAGGCGAACAACAGGACAGAAGAACGGAGAGAAATCACTGGGAATGGCGGTGAAGACCAGGAGTCAAGGAGATAGTAGATGACAGAAAAAGACAGAATGATTCAGGAAGAGAGATGGGTGTCCTGGGGGGGGAGGGGTTGGGAACAGGACCGGACTGGTGAGCTGCAATTTGTGAAGTTTACAGATAAATCTTGGTCCTTTCAGCAAAGCTTATCTGTAATGGGCTCCGTTCGCTGAGGCCCCATCTCCTGTAGACATAAATCATTTTCTAATTTATAACATGAATAATTGATTTTGCCTCTGTAGCCTCAACAATAAATCTCCCGATCACACATGCATAAGAAAATAATAATAATGAAAGCGATCAGGATATGCTGCCATCGATTAACTGTGAGAGGGGCCACTTGACTCGCAATTCATGCTTTAAGTATTCCAGGTGGCACTGTGCCCACAAGCCACTTCTACCCTTCGCCCCCAGCCTCTGCCTGTCACTAGGGTACAGGGCAGAGGTGGAAGGAGGGCTCAGGGGGATGTAAAGCTGGGTCTGGCCACAACTGGGATCAATTCAAATGTTTCCTCAACTATGATCACTCATTCATTTTAGCAGCTCTTCGCCGAGCATCTTTGACCTGAAAGGTCCTGGGAGGTGCTGGCAGGGCAGAGTGAGAGCTGGTATTTAGTTCCAAGTTGTTTGTGATTCAATTATGGCTGGGTGTTCCAGAGGCACGAAGGGGAAAGAGACTTTCATTCTGCTATTTCAAGTTCCTCTAAAATGGGGACCCTGGAGTCCTCCCTGACTCCTACCAAGTCCTGTAGATTCTGTTTCTACAAGGGTTCTAGAATCCAGCCGCTCTCCACCCCTGCTGCCGCCTGGCTTAGGCCTCCATCATCTGGAGGCATGGCCCCAACCAATGGCCACCCTGTGTCCTTCTTGTTCCCACCCTATCCATTCTCCTGATGCCAGAATGGTCTTTGAAACTAACTGGGCTTTTACACTCGCCCTCAGGTTCTACTCTCCCCTCAGACTGGACAAGACTTCCCTGATTAATGCCCCTGTCATGTGTTACATGCCTCCTGCATGTTACTTGTCTCCTTGATAATTTTCTGGATGATAAAGTTTAGAAGCCCAAGATTTATGTGTCATTGAGGAAACTAAGCACAGTGTGTGGCACATAGTAGATGCTCAATAAATGCTTGTTGAATGGATAAATCTTGCTGCCTTGAGCCCTCTTACCTCTCTGGATTATTCTTCACAGAGTAAGTTTTTAAAATACCATAGTCAGGTTATTTTTTGTTCAAAAATCATCCCTAGTTATGAGGGCCTAAATACCTGACAGTGGGAATGTGTGCCGTTTCATCATCCTGTGTTCATGTCTCAGAAGTTTTCCCAGAAGGCTCACTACTACAATCTGCCTCATCCTTCAAGCTGAGTCTAAAATTCCAACTATATTAGTGCATTGGTTTTCTTGCTTAAAACCTGAGATGGTTTCCCTTTGCCTCTAGGTAGAAGAAGAGGCATTGGAGCGTTTTAAGTGTAACAGCCAGCTTTGGGTTTGGGTTGAGTGCTTCCAGAGTTTCATGGGGGACAGATCAGATGAGAAAGGGTGAATGGAGGCCAGCCTCGCACTCTGAAAATGACCTTAACCCTGTGCCTGCATATCCCCAGAGCCAGAGGCTTGCTCAGGCCTCCCAGGGATCTATCACCAGACTTAGGTTCATACCTAGCTAATGCCAAGGCTGCTGTCATTTTATCCACTCCGTTATGCTGCTGATCCGGCCCCTGGGACTGTGGTTTCCCAGCTCCCTGGCTCCCTGGCCTGAATCCCAGGGTCTCCTTTACAATGGGACCTAAAAATAGAAGCTTTTATAGTGTAAAGTGCATTTATAGTGTAAGGGAAAAGGCAAAGGACCTAGGCAAAATTTGAATAGCCAGAGTGATCTCTGAAGAGTTCTCTGGGAACATGGGGACTGCCCCGGGAGGTTCTCTGCACAAGGGGCAGGCCCTCTGTCAGGGACGGAGCAGTTCGACTGCATTTGGGAAGGGCTGGCTTCTCTTCTCTCAATGATTCAGTCTTTCCTGTTGTGCCTTTCCTGTGTGGGAACCCACATCTTGCCTTGTGCTCTGTCCTCATAGCTAGGAAGGACTTTGAAGCCATCAAACCAACACAGAAACATTGGAGAGAGTCAAGGAGTCATTAGACCAAACCTGAAGAACAGAGCAGAAGGGTGAAGGTAGGCAGGGCAAGGGCAGGCATACAGGGGCAAGACATGGCCCGAGTATCTGAAGTGGCTAACCGCCACCAACAGCAGCACATTCTCTCTGGCTGACAATTTCTGCATGCTGTTGACCCCACCCATGGGTCAATGAATACATCCTAGGTGGGGTCCAGCTGTCTGGACTGTGTCATATAATCCTTGGAAGGTTCCAGTCCTTACAGAATGATAGTAGGCTAGTTATTTTCTTGAACCAGAATTTCTTCATATTTACAATGATAATGTTTAAAATGTAGTATGGCTTAAAATGGAAACAGAGGTGATAGTATAATACATCACGTAAATCCTAAAAGCTCTATGACTTTTATATATGTGTACACCCATGTAACCACCACCCAGACCAGAAGAGAATATGGCCGACACATGATAGTGCTCCCTCAGGCTCTTCTCAGTCAGTGCCTCCATTTACCACAACCCCGAGGCACGAAAGGCTACTGCTACTTCTATCATCATAGATTAATTAGGATGGATGTTGAAATTTGTATAGAATCATATAGTATATTCTCCTTGGTGTCTGGATTCCTTTCTTCACAAGTATGTAGGGATAAAATAAAATACACAATCCATAGCAAAGCCCCTAGGTCAGTGTCTTTCACACCTTAGGCAGTCCATGAATATTCAGGGAGGATGAGGTTGTCTGAATCAGAAAGACTTCATGTTAACAACAACTCTGAGTCTCACCAGCCATGTGACATTCCAAGCCTCAGTATTTTCATCTGTAAAGAAGGATAATAAATAATTGCTACCTCATGGGGTTGTCAAAGAGGTTAAATGGGATAATGAAGGGATAACACCTGACAGTAAGTGCTCAATAAATGTCCATTATGTGCCTCTTCTAACTATGGGGCACCAGCCCCAGATAGTTGACAGCACTGATTCTAAAGAGTCGGTCACTTTGCTATATACGGTGGTTTGCAAATTGCATTTCCTGGAGCCACAGGATTCTGTGGTCACGAATCAGAGGCTGAGGGGGAAGAAGAGAAGGATGAGGGAAGGACAAAGCTTAGTAGGTGGGATTTGGAGTTCCTAGCCCCATCAACCAGAGCAGCTGTGCTTTCTTCTGTTTGTTAAGTTGAGGTATGAATGACATTTGAAAAAAGTTCTGCTTCCAAAATTGGTTTGAAAACTGTTATTCTGTTCCATAACCATAGAGTGTTGTCCAATATGCCAGTTAGATATTGTGTAAAACGGAAAACAAATGAGAACACATCCATGCTAAATTGGTTAGAACTTCCTGAAAACCTCTCCAGACAAATGCCCTACAATTCAGAGCAAGGACACAAAAAGACACAGTGAGAAGGCAATGAAGCAGTCATTTTTTTTTTCTTTAAAAAATTTTTTTGCCCATTATAGATTGCTTTTTAGAGACATCTACATTTCTATTTATTTTATGAACTATAGTATAAAAGTAAAGTAAAATTTTAAAAGAAAATCTTTCATGACATTACTTTAATGTAGCAACTATAAAACCCTTTCTTTTTTTTTAAGTGAATATGTTATTTTTTTACCTGATAACTGCACATTTGCCCCACCTCTAGGAAAGATCTGTATCTTTCCACCGTATAGCTACCCCTTGGTTCATATGGGGTCATGAATGCAAATACGGTTCAAGAAATTCTGTATATCGGACCACAGTGATTGGTTAGGGAGGGTCATCACAGCAGTCAGACCAATGAGGTTCCAATCTGGTCTTTTGTTGAAACTGGTATGAAAATGAAGCTCTCTTTCTACAGGATTTGAAGACTGAGCTGCTGGGGGCTACCATGTCCAGAAGTGAAAAGAAAGCACAGGGAAATTGCCCCAAGATCAAGATAAGCCAGGTCTTGATCACATTATTTCAATCCCTGGGTCCAGGTATGTCTGAAAGAAGATTTAACTGAGATCTAACTGTAGATCTAACTTAGTTTTCCCCTTAACCCAATTCGAGTTGAGTTTCTGTTACCTACTACCAACAAACTCCTGCTTAATATATAAGTAAGTTAAGGCTTAATCATGTAAATGCCTTCCCTTCAAAACAGTCACCTTTAGAACAACACTTTAGATCTTTTCAGTGAGATAGTCCTTAATATCAACGTAACAATAAAGTCATCTCCTTACTTTATATCATTGAAAGGAGAGAGATTCTTTTGTTTGATCACTTACTTTGTTTGCACTTAAGTCTGATTGACCATTTCCAAAACAAATCCACGCCTGAGAAGGAGACTTCCTGATGAGGATGCCCGCTGAGAAGGGGCTGCAAGGACATCCTTACACTTGCACTTTGCTTTCCAAGTTGAATGGGAGACAATTAATTTGTATAAATGATTATAGTATGAAATATCAACCTCATTATCTTTGGTCATACCTCAAACAAACAGCAGTGTTTGTTCCCCTGGCTTTTATTTCTCAGAGAACCATATGGACTTAATTTCCCCCTAGCCTTGGTGGAAGGACTCATAGTCCCATTTTAGAAATAAGAAAAACAAGGCTAACTTAAGTTTCAGATAAGGCCGTTTGGTGAACCTGTACGTTAGGATCTAGAATATTAGATGAAATTAATGAATGAAGAGAACAACCAGAAGGCAGGCCCAGGGGGTGGACTTTGAGATCTGGACATAGACAGATGGGACAAACAGAAAGCAAGATTGGAAATGTAGGAAAGGAGGATCAGGCCAAGACAGTTTCTCACCGGAGGAAGACTGAGACCAGGCAAGGCCAGAAGGGCCAGCTGGCCGAGGTGTGAGGGCCTGGCTGTGTTGGCATCTCCTCCAGCCATCAGTGCGTTGTGAACTCAGCTCAAAGGCTTACTCTCTGCTCCCTTCAGAACTCTTGTCAGTGTGTGCATGACCTGAAGAACAAGCCAGGAGGGGCACCAAAGCGCCTGGCCTCCACATTCTGCCCAAGAAGAGGTTTTTTTACCCTGTCAAGAAGTTTCCTGAACCTAAGCAATTTAATGCTCCCAAGTAGTTGAGCAGGCCCTGGAGATAATAAAGAAAGAAGGTAACAGAGTGGATCTGCAAAGCCTTTAATACACAGCATTAAAGGGTAATGGGGAAATCAATTGGACAATCCAGCAGGGTTACCCCAACTGCTAGCAGTGCTGGTACAGTGATGCTCTGGCCACTGCAAGGCTGCCAGGTAAGGTCTTAGCAGCAGGGTTCCAGCTTGAGGTCTTCTGAGATCAAAAGGCTTTGTTCACTTGCAAGCTTTCCACTTGGATCAGATGTGGGGGGAATGGTCTTCTTCTTTCCCTTGGGTACACTCAACCCTCCTAACCTTGGCCAAGTAACTTAATAATAGCTACCATTTATTGATTACTTTCTATGGGCCATTCTCTAGGCTAAAAGCTTTCTGAATCGTTGCATTTAATCCTTGCGACAACTCTATAAATTAGCTACTGTTATTGAAATTTCCATTTCACATGTAAGCAAAGTGAGGCCCAAAGAGACAGGTGTGACCTTTCTTCTGTGGCCAGGAAAAGGGATGGCTTAGCACAGGTCATAGAATGTAAAAAGCTAGAAAGAGTCTCACAGCAAGTTGGGCTTGACTCCTCAGGGCAGAGAAATGGAACGACTTACCTGGGATCACCTAAGTGGTCAGTAGAAAATGCAGGATTATAAAACAAGTGTCAGATTTTAAGGGGGCTATTTCTGTGTTCATTGTTCCCATTATATCATATGATCATCTCCATCCACAGAGCACACACTCCACTGACTTTGCACTTGGGAGTCATTCATTGTAATTAAATGGATGGTCATTCAGGAATTGTTTCAGTTCTATGTTAAGCTACTAAAGCGACTCATTGTATTCTGGGGGTGTAGGCACTAAAGAGCATAAAGGTCTGCTTATTGCTCTAAAATACCTATACCATCTCACTGGAGAGAGAAAAACATACAGACCTGAAACAACGTTAGTATAAGTTTTAGGCAACAAATAAATAAGCGTGAGAGAAAGTGATGCCAACCCCATACACAAAGCAGCAGGGAATTAGAAGCAGAGAAAGGAGGGCTTGGCCACAGAAGGCTCCGTGGAGGCAAAGGGTGTAGATGTGAGCTGTTAAAGAAACGGAGGACTGGTTGGGGAAGCTGAGGGACCAGAAAGAGTAGTCTGTAGACCTGCAGGAAAGCAGCGGGCTGGTGGGGAAGAGGGAAGATGAGTCAGTGATGAGCTCATGTTGGTGGCAGTGCGGTGGGATGCAGGAGAGAAGCCGTAGGTTTGGGAAAACGTAACTGACAGTGTATGCCCCAGAGAAGTGGAGGAAGGCCAGAGAGCCAAGAGGAAAACTCTCCAGGCATTAAACAGTGGTGGTAGTTGGGCTGGTGTGAAATGGTGGTGGGACTTTATCCCTGCGGCCAGAAAACCACAGGGACAAATCTAGAGAAATCGTCATGGGGCCTTCAGGGTTTGGTGTTGGAGAAGTACCAAGTGGAATCTGCATGACACAGACCTGAGACCAAGACAATAGAGGTAACCTGGGCAGCTTGTGGGGAGATGAGGAGGGAGAGTTACTCAGGAGCAGGCACGTGGGTTTAGCAGACTGGTAGCTCAGATCTCAACTCCAGCCACTTTGCCTATCTCAGGTCTCTGGGTGTGTCACGTAAGGGCAACAAAGGGAGCAGTAAAACCACCTCAGCATTGTCAGGGGTGACAAGACAGCTGTGTAAAATGCTTACCTGGGGTTCTGACACACATGTGCTCAGTAACTGTTAGCTACTGTTATCCCCAAACCAGCTTTAACACAGCATGACATCAAACCACCAAAATGACTCCAGACTTATACATGTGGATTATAGAAAAACTGGAGTTCGAGCGAAGACTGTTGGGTGGGTTTAGTGAGAGAGTCTGGGGTGATGGCTTGTTCCACCTCATCCCCAAGTTTCTCAAGGCAGCTCGTGACCTCCTGCCTGCACCCTCCAAGCAGCTGGTAAAGACTGAGACCCTCTGGGTTCTTTGTAGACCCAGTGAGAAGCTCAGGCTAGCACTTGGAAATCTGCTTTACTAAGCTCCCATGGCGATTCTAATGCAAACTGAAGCCTGGGAATCACATTTTATCTACTAAGAGGAATCTCCTTGGCAGGATCTTCTGCCTCTGTCATCACTGCAGGTGACAGCGAGCTCACCCTTCTGCTGGCCAGCTCATCCATCTTGTCGGACCAAGCTTCTTATTCATAAAGTCCCTCACAGCTTCGGAGAGAAGGGAGCAAAGAAAAGGATAGTGGCAGTGAATCCAGGAATCTGGCAGCAGGGAAGGGGGGAGATGTAGACACAGGAGAGGGCCCCAGGCTGAGTGGAGAGGCAGCAGAGCCTCTGTGAGTGAGGAGCCTGTGTCTTCTCCCCCAGTCCAGTCACGCCAGGTTATTAAAGGGAAGAAGAATGAGCTGCTGTATCTCAGCAGAGCAGGGCAAGAGTCATCAGCAGACGTTATTAAAATCCTTTCCTCACCAGTGAAAGACACTTATCGCTCTTCATCAGCAAAGCGCCCTCTTTTTGAAAAGGAAAATCAACTAAACAGGTGGAGTCTTGTCTTCTTACTCTTTCTATTATGGGTATCGTGCCTGCTTCCTCTTGGCCCCCAAACCAGTGTCAGGCTCACAGAGAACCCAAAAATGGTATGTGAGACTCTTTGGACCCTCAGCATCTTGGGACTATGTGTGTGAGGGGACCTCTGCCTTAGATCTCCTGCAAAAGTAAAGGGGACTAAGAAATGGAGGAAGAGGGGAGGGAAAGGAGGGAAAAGGGATGAAAAAGAATGAAGGCAGCTGTGTACATGCACCAACTACCCATGAGGAATGTAATCATTATGTACTGAAGACCTGTACCAGTAAGAGTAAAATGTTTACAAATGACAAAAAAAAAAAAAAAAACAATAACAAATGAGAGGCCCTCTGCGTGCGACAGAGAATGCCGAGCGGCAGCGGCACCAGCTGCATGCTGCGGGTACCAGTGCTAACTAACAGCTGCAGCGGGCCCGGCTCTCCCTAAACACGGAATCTCTGGAACATAGAACTGAAGTGTGGCTGCAGGGGACAGAGCCCGGTCTCAGCTGCAGCTTCTTGCTGGTGTCCTGGCACCTGCTCTGGCCTCCTTCCCTCGGCCCTCTGTCCCAGTGGAGCCTTGTCACCGGAGCATGCCGGCCTTTGCTGACAAAGGCTTGGGGATCACACACCGCACTGGGACGCATTCTCACACAGTGGCACAGTGTTCCAGGCTCTGCCCAGGCTGACCCACAAACCCCTCCAGCCCGCTGCCCACCTCCCTGCCAGGCTGCAGGCTGGCAGTCCTGCCACTCCTCCCCAGACCCTCACTGCCCTGTGTACCTCCCTTCTCTTGCTCCAGGCACTCCCCTGCTGCGATGCTTTCCTGTCTCTTCTCTGCCAGGCAAGCCACTTAATGGACCAGCTCAAATATCCCCTCCTCAGGGAAGCCCTCCCTGACCTCTGCAGGCAGAACTAATTACTCCTCTCCTAGGTTCCCGTGGCAGGGATGCCATAGTTTTAACAATGATCACATTCTCACTGCTTGTCATCCCTTGTTTGCATCTGTCTCCCTTCATTATAGAGAGTCCTGGGCCGAAAGGGGAGGAAGGCTCAGAACCAAGCACAGTTCTTAATTAAACCACAAACACACAGCTGGCATGGTGGGGGCAAGGCCCTCATACCACTGTTTCATGTCATTCTCATATTAACTGTTCTGGGTTCTTAAGCACATTTTACAGATGAGGAAACTGAGGCTTACAGAAATAAGTGACCTGCCCAAGGACACATGACTAGTGTGTAGTGGAGCAGAGATTAGAAACCAGGACTGAGTTCAATAAAGGTTTGTTGATTGACAGAGTGAGCCTTCACTTCCACCCCAACCTTACCCTCAGGTAGACTAGCAGGACTGTTGATGGTGTTTATTTCTTAAACCATATGTCATCAATCCATCTCTTTCCCATCTCTATGAACTCGGGCTTCTTCTGCTCCTGGGCATCACACCAGTGCTCTGCAGTCTGTTGTCATTTTCTTCTGGGTGAAGTGAGGCCTTAGAGAAAAGTCTCGACCATTCTCTGCTCCCTCTGTTTAAGCAGCCCTTTCTGACCCTGTCCTCTCCAATCTCTGATACGCATCTGACTTGCCTCTCCAGCAATGCAGGCCCCCGGTGTTCCTGCAGCCTCCGGCCAAGCCCTGGAAAGCCTGCAGAGGACAACACTGTTTCTGCCCACTGGATTCCAGTACCTCTGGGTGGGGACAGAGCCCCAGGCAGTTGTCAGAGCTTCTTCCACTGGGGGACTCAGCAGCAGCTCCTCTCTGTCTAAGCCCCGGTTTTCAAAACCAACTCAAATTTTATAACCTTGTGAACTTTCTCAGAATAGGAGGCTCTTTCTTTTCTTTCTTTCTTTCTTTCTTTCTTTCTTTCTTTCTTCCTTCCTTCCTTTCTTTCTCTTTCTTTCTTCCTTTCTTTTTTCTTTTTCTCTCTCTCTGTCTCTCTCTCTCTTTCTTTTTCTCTGTTTTTCCAGTTCTGCAGGCCCTACTATCCCTAGTCAACAGCAGTTCACCTAGACAGATGCCCAGTTGATGGCGACTCTGGAAAACACAAGAATGGTCAATGAATACTTTCTCAAATCCAGCATTTCCAATGTTAATTCTATATTCAATCCCTCATTAATCCTCCAATCTTCCCTAATTCTAGATAAGTTGATCTCTTCTCTATTTCTATTCTGCTTACCTCCTTAGCGGTAACCCCCCCAACTGTTCTAGGTCTCTAACCTCTGAAACAGCCCAGTGGGCCCCAGGATCTCACCTCCATATGCTTTCAGAACCCTGTTATACTCATTGGCCAATGCTTTGGAAGGTCAGCAGAATTTAAGTCATTTCTGCACTCATTGACAGAGGCTAACAACTGGCACCCATTTGCTAGGAACACAGAGGAAATATGGTTCAAGGCCACCTGGTGGGACACAGTCTAGGGAGGGGCAGTTCACACTGTGTTGTTCTCTGTTGGCCCCCTAGTGACCAGAGCAGTGCATGATACGTAGGAGTAATAAGTATATGTTGAGTGAAAAAATTATTGAATCTCTGTAGTGAATATTGTACTTTTCTGTTCATTCCAGATACATTTATCTGAAATCTCTACTCTTCAACTTCTTTTAGGGACTTGAGGGACCTCTCTCCACTCCCCAGTCCTCCTCCTTTGTTCTTATCATCCTATACTCCCAGCTCTGTAGCACCCCTCTCAGGAGCCCACAGCTCCTATTCATTTATTTCCTTTAGCACAGCTCTTCACTGCCTCCTCCTTGGGATCTTCTGTCTCTCCTCCTCCTGGTTTCCAAGGTCCCATTGTATTCTGTCTCTGTTCCTCTCCCTAAAAGCCTACCTCATGAACCTTGCCCTTGTTACCTATCCACCTAGCAGTCTTGCCATGAGCGCACCCTCTCCTCCTTTCTGCTCCTGGAAAGGAAGGTTGCCTGAGACTCCGGCAGATCTCAGATGCATGCTGACTAATCTCAGCTCCTTGCCAACTGTTTTTTAAAAAATGTGTATTTAAACAATTTTCTAAAGAGAGAAAAAAATCTCTTCACTGCCTCATATCAACTATTTACATAATTCAGTGACCTTTTATGAACCACACCATTGTATAAGCATAATTTTCCAGGATAGCAATCAATTTCTTCATTCTATTTCATACTCTAGTATGTTCACCTAACATTTTTCTCTGTATACTTTCTTATGTATTGACAGCATACTCATTTATTATTTGTAATGGTTATATAATATTCTATCATATTAATGTTCTGTAGTTTGCTGAACTATTACACTCAATAGTGCAGTATTTGAATATTTTCCAGGATTTTTCTATTATAAACAGGGCAGCAACAGACATCTGTTTTGCAAATAATTTGTAGCATTTCCTTTTTGGTTATTTTCATGGTATATATTCCCAGAAGACAGATTATTGGGTCAAAGGCTAGAAACACTTTTATGGCTTTTATTGTAAGGTGCCAGATTGCACTCTAGAAAGACTAGGCTAATTTGCAATTTCCCAATCTTTTTATTCATGTTTTTTAGCCACAAATGAATTCTTCTAAGGATTATTTCCAAAATGTTTGGGCTTGCCTGGGGGCACCCATGAAGCCCTATTCACTCCTGCCCTGAAGTGATTTTACTGAGAAAGCAATGGGCATGTCCATGAGTTTCCTCAACTTCCTTCCACATCAAAATTTCTATTTTCACAGTGGCTGTCCTCCTAGATTGGCCTCTGAGGAAGAAGTGTCCAGTTTTCTGTCAAACACAAGGTCTCTCATCTGAGATGAGTGCCCACTTCTCAGATGAAGAAGTACAAAGGGAAAATAAATATATGAAAAAATGTTCAAAATCAGTGGTCATTCGAGAGATGCAAATTAAAACAACACTGAGATTCTGTTGAAGTCTGAAAAGAATAGCTATTATCAAGAAATCAACCAGTAATAAATGCTGGGAGGCTGTGGGAAAAAGGAACACTTCACCCACTGTTGGTGGGAGTGTAGAGTGGTGCAACCACTGTGAAAACCAGTGTGGAGGTTCCTCCCCAAAATACTAGGACCAGAGGGCCCATTTGATCCAGCTATTCTCCTTCTTGGTATTTTCCCAAAAGAATTAAAAGCATCACACCACAACATTATATGAGCACCCATGTTTATAGCAGCACAATTTATAATAACAAAATCTTGCAAACAACTCAAATGCCCATCAACTGATAAATGGATAAAAAGGATACGTTTTTATATAATCGAGTACTACTCATCCATAAAGAAGGATAAACTTGATAAATTTATAGCTAAATGGATGGACCTTGAGACCATACTGTTAAGTGAATAAATCAGACACAGGTGTGTAAGTATCATACTGCCTCTCTGGTATGAGAAACTTAAAGTTTAAATAAGAACCAAAATGTATAATAGAAATTGGGAAATAGGAAGAAATTGTTCAAAAGGAAATGGGAATTCGGGAGGACGGAGGGGGAAAGGAAAAGGAAAGAGAAAAATGAGAAAAGAAGGATAAAATGGAAGCAAAGTTTTGTAAATAAGGAAGGAAAGTGGGGTTGAAAGGAGAAGAGTGGGATAAGAAAAAAGAATCAAGATATATCATGTACAGGTACAAATTCCCTATGATGGACGTGATCATTACATATATCTAAATTGTACCAACAAACTCAATTAAAAAACAAACAGAGCCCACTAATGGCTGCCCCGCCACCGCCTACCCCACTCCCACCTCCCACCCCACCCCGGCTCAGTCATGGCCGCCACCCATGACATGTGGCACAGGCTGTTTCAGTCTCAGATGGCATCAAAACTTGCATCCCTGCCCTCACAACTATCCAGTGGTGAACTATGCAGTGGTGAACAGAGAGTTCCCACGATTTTGACAAATCTGAATTTGACCATCAGAGTGCACCATCCCTTTCTCCCAGTAATTGAAAGGAGAAACTATTGCTCCTTGACTATATGTGGCCATGTTGCTTTTGAGAGTTTGCCTGATCAGCTGGTCAACAGATCCATCCAGCAAGGCTTCTGCTTCAACAGTCTCTGTGTGGGAGAGACTGGAATTGGAAAACCAACACTGATCAATACATTGGTTAATACTAATTCTGAAGAACGTGAATGCTCACATATGAATTCCAGGAAAGTAATGCTCAGTTAAAATTGACCATTGTGAATATAGTGGGGTTTGTTGACCAAGTAATACAGAAGAAAGCCACCAACCCATAACTGACTGCATAAATGCTCAGTTTGAGGCCTATCTCCAAGAAGAATTGAAGATCAAGTGCTCTCTCTTCAACGACCAAGATTCTCACCTCCACGTGTGCCTCTACTTATCTCCCCTACAGGTCACGCTCTGAAGACATCTGATCTCCTAAACCTGAAGAACCTGGACAGCCAGGTGGACATTATACCAGTGACCGCCAAAGCAGACACAGTTTCTAAAACTGAATGACAGAAGTTTAAGGTGCAGCTCATGAGTCAGTCAGTAATGGTGTCCAGCTATACCAGTTCCCAGCTGATGATGAGACCATTGCCTGAGTCAGTGCTGCAATGAATGAACATTTCCTGTTTGCTGCTGTGGGAAGAATGAATGAGATAAAAGTTGGAAATAAGATGGTCAAAGCTCCCCAGTACCCCTGGAGTACTGCACAATCGGAGCATGAAAACCACTGTGTCTTTGTGGAGCTGTAGGAAGTGGTCATCTGCAAGACCATGGAGGACCTGAGGGAGCAGACGATGCCAGGCACTGCGAACCGTATCGGTGCAGTAAACTGGAGGCGCTGAGAACAAGCCCACCAGTCTTCAAGAGACCTATGGAGCCAAAAGATATGATTTCCTTGGTGAGCGTCTGAGGAAGGAAGAGGAAATGAAGCAAACGTTTGCACAGCAAGTAAAGGAGAAAGAAGCCATTGTTCACCAAGAGAGAATAAAACCTGAAGAAAAGAGAAGAATTTTGGAAGAAGAAATAATTGCTTTCTCTAAGAAGAAGGTTCCCTCTGAGACACTCCAGAACCAGTTCTTTCTGGCATCAAGTATGGTCACGAAGGACAAGGACCGCAAGGACTCCAAGTTGATATAATACAGGAGTTTCAGAGTGCAGAAGGCCATAAGCAAGAGTCAACTGCTGTGAATGTGTTTTGATTTTCTCGTTGTTTTTATTTGTCACCACTGAATCCATATATCTGGCAGATGGACACAGCTACTGACATTTATGGTAAAATATTTGCAAATATAAGGTCAATACATAAGCCAGAGTGGATGATACTACTTATGTATTCGATGTTGTTAGAAATCTCTAAGTTGCTATTTTGCGATAAATCTAGATGTCTCCTCCTACTGCCAGGTTCTTGTCATTTTGCATGCATTATACCGAAGAGCAAGACTGAGTGCCACCGAAAATGCACAACACCTTCACATTATCTGTGTTCCAAAATGAACCAAACAAAAAAATGGGGGAATATATTTTGAAATGGATGGTTGCTAAACTCTAGCCTCTCAAAAGTTTTATAGTGCTAATTTTTTATGCAATTGATAAGTAGTATCCTAAATTTCTGTGTCAAATTGTATGATGTGATAACCACTTCTATGCTTCAGTATATATGCCTTATGGTGGTTGATGTATTGTTGTGATGAAACACAATATCTTCAAAAGCTTAAAACATTCAGGTCTATAGACCTGGATTTCCGTTAGTCTATCTTATATACTTGTTTGAAACTCTACCTTTGAGGGAAAAATAATTTTTATTAGCTTTCGTAAGACAATAACTATGAACATTTTAGTGTTAAATATACAAAAAGTCTGATAATTCATTGTCACGGTTTATGTCCGCAGCCCCCAAGCCTCATACCTTTGCACTATGCATTTGTGATTGGTTCATTGTCTAGCGCTTGGATTGGGGGTGTGAGTGCTACACTGGCCTCGGGGTGGAGCCAGGATGTGATGTAATGGCAGGAAGAAGGCGTGTTGCTCTCTCTTGCTGGTTTCCACTTGCTGTTTGCAGCCGCCATGAACTGCGGTCCTGCCATGCCATGATGCCTTGGAGCCAACTGAGTAGGGCCAGAAACCTCCAAAAACTGTAAGAAATAAACCTTTCCTTTCCCAACTTTGGGCATCAGGTATTTTGTCTCAGCAACGAGTAAAAAGTAACTAAGACATTCATGTTTCAGGGGATATTTGTTTTTAGTGTTTTAGCATTCACAGAATGTCTTAATGGATTCTAACTTTTTAACAATCATAGGTTTATAAATTTTCATTTTTGTACTTGGATATTCTAAATAAAACCGATACTTTTTTTTTGTACCAGGGATTGAACTCATGACCTTGTGTTTTTCAGGTAGGCGCTTCTGCAGCTGAGCTAAACCCATGGCCCTCAAACTGATACTCTTGGCCAAAACAAAACAAACAAACAAACAAACACAGAGGTCTCTGCCTGTGAATTTATCTCATTTCCTCTAATGCTACATCAGTTACTCTACCCTTTCTACATGTTTCCTCTTTCCTTCTGCTTTTTGTTGTTGTTTTTCTTTTCTTTTTTCTTTTCTTTCTTTTTTTGAGAAGGGGTCTCACTATGCAATTCAGGTTGGCTGTTTTGTTTTTTTTAAGACAGGGTCTAGCTATGTAGACCAGATTGGTCTTGAACTTACTATGTAGCCCAGGCTGGCCTCAGACTCACAGTGACCCTGTTGCCTCAGCCTCCAGAGTGCTGGAAGTACAGGCAAGCTCCACCATACCTGGACGCTCTTCCGCATCCCTTCCTTCCTGGATCCCAGATCCTTTTCACCCACAGCCTGTACATATCCTCAAATTTCCTTTTCCCTGAAAGCAATAAGACACTGGGTTGGGTGGCGTACCCATAATCCTAGCACTTCAGAGGCCGAGCAGGAGAATTACCACAATTTTGAGGCCAACCTGAGCTACATGGTGAGTTCAAGGCAAGCATGAATTACACAGTAAGACTTTGTCTCAAAAACAAACACCCCCCCAAAAAAAGAACAAGAAATTTCCTTCTCTCACCCTGAACGACTCTCTTTTTCTATCACTGTCTTTCTTAAAGAATAGACTACTTATCTCCTTCTCATTTTCTGTTACCTTCTCAGTCTTTTGCTTTCTTTCATGACCAACATCCAAATAAGGCTGCCAACTTGGGGCCACCGATAATGTTCTTATTCACTCAAAGAAGTGACCCTTTATCCGTGATCATCTCTACCACCTTGTTGGCTGTTATGGACCAATTGAAACTTTCTCTTGTCAGGGTTTCCATGGCAGTGCAATTTCTTTAGGGCTCCATCTGCCCTCCAATACTGTACCAATGATAGCCTGCTGTAGGACTTCTTAGTGAATTTTAATTTATCTCTACCTCACATCATGTAGCAACCAGGAGAACTGGGTGAACTGATCCCACCTCCACCTTTAGTGGTAGCTATGACTAGTCTAAGCCCATTGGTATAAACCCATTCCTCCTACCATAGTGATGCCTAGGGAACACTGGTCTAGAGCAATCAATATGTAACATTTACTGATCACCTCTGGTGACCCAGTTACTGCAAAATTCTCTTCTGTTTGACAGTTGAGAGAAGCTAGTTCTTTCTCTCCTTTTCAGTATGTGATGAAACATGTATACATAATTGCTATTTATACCATTTTATGACCTTTTGGGAATCTAGTGTAAAAATGAAGCAAAACGCAGACTAGAGTACACTTTAGATAACTGATATGCAATAGATCCAGAACCATAATTGAACCATGCCTGAAGCCCACCTTGCTAGACTTTTCTGTTACATGAGAGAACAAATTTTGCATTTAACTGTAATATATAGGTATTTATATTGTTTGAAACTCATACACAAACCATTATAGCCTTCTTCATAGTTCTCTTTTCTATATCTCATTTTTTCTCATCCATTCCAGTAGCTCCCATAATCACATCTATGCAGATAGCCCTCTATACCCTTAGCTAACATCTGTCTCCTCACCTTTAACTCCAGCTCTGATAGCTTTTGCAGAGAGGCTATATTTGGACAGTTCATGAAGCTTGAACCTTAGCATATTTAACACCAAAAATTTCACAATCACTCAAACCAAATCAACCTTACCTCCCTATTTCCTTATATCTGATTATTCAGTTGCTCAAATTTGAAACTTCAGATTTGCCATATCATTCTCTTTAAATCCACAGCCAAACAGTTGCTATGACCTCAATCATCTGTCATGACCTTTACCTCTGGTTGCATTTGACCTTTGCTATCCATGTCGTGAATTGGCCATTTAGGGAGACTCTTCTGTGTCACACTGTGCCAGCGCTGCCCACCTTCCACAACACTTTTATCAGAAACATTTTCCCACAAACCAAACCTAATCAAACTTTTTCAGTGATTTCTCCATATGCTTCCAAACTTTCCACCCTAAATTCAGGCACTCCAATGCAAGGCCTTCCATTCTCTTTATGGTCTGATAATCCTACTACTCTCTCTCTGGTGCTCAAGCTACAGCCAAATTGAACATTTGTCATTTCTTCCACACTGCACCACAACGGGCTGAACCCACCTGGGTCAGCTTTCCTTCACACTGTACCTGTTAAATTCCTGTTCATCCTTTAAGACAACCTCCTTCTAATGATGGCATTCAGGGATTCCTGGAGTTGGCTCTATAATTTGATGAGACTCAAGGACACCATGGTCTCTCCTACTTCTCTGGGGCACACTGATAATCCTTGGTGTGAACTGTTTAACCTAATACGCCATGTAGATCCATTTAATTATCCTAATTCACCATTTGTGAGATTTCAGGAATTTGATGACTCTGTATATGAAAATTTTAAATTTGTTTGGAAGAGTAGGAAATATACTATGCTGGATGGTTGACCTTAACATCCCTGGGGAGGTACTGGAAGAAAACGATGAGCTCAAAACATCCATAGGAAGTCTAAAGTCTTCTGGTGGTGAGGACAAACTAACAAGGGAAAATACAGAGCTCAAAGACACAGCTCCAGACATGGATAAGAAATTTAAAAGTTTCTCAGTGTGTCCTGAAAGAAAATCTCCTCTCTTTTAACCACAAGCCTGAGATTATAGAAACCCAGACACAATCCCTCATAATTCGATTGGTTGAACTGCAACGTAGGTTTGATGCTCAGCCTTGAAGGGTATCTGAAGCAAAGGTGAGGGCACTGATCAGAAAGGAGTGGGATCGCATAAACTGGGATGGAGACCTGTGGGAGGACCCTGAGGAAGTTGAGGATACTGTATTTCTAGATGCTGATGAGATTATCTTGCCAGAGGAAGAGATTTCTCCATCCACGGTGGCAGAGGTATTACCACTTTTACCCCCTGTGATGTTGGTATCTCCCAGTATGTCTGGGGAAACTAATCCTGTATTGACAATGTAGGATAATGCTGACATTCCTCAGGACCCACCCTCACCACCCATTTTTGCTTCTAGGCCCATAACCAGGTTCAAACTGAAGAAAGCCCCTAAAGGTGAGGTACATATTGTGACCCATGAGGAGGTCCACTATTCTCCCAACACTTATAAGCAGAGGCCTAATGAGCAAGCTTGGGAATAGATATATTTATGAGTGTGGGATAATGGTGAAGAAAAATATACACCTGAATCAGGCTGAGTTTGTTGACGTGGGCTTATTAAGCAGAGATTCTGAATTTAATGTTGCAGCTCGTGGAGTGAAGGGTGTAAATAGCTTATTTGGCTGGTTGGCAGAAGGATGGCTCAAAAGATGGCCCACTGTGAATGAGCAAGAGATGCCTGATGTTCCATGGCTTACTCCTGAGGCTTAGGAAAATGGGAATGCTGGAGTGGATCTGTCAAATTAAACCTACTCCTCCATATTGGGATGATCCAGAAAACGCACCCTTCACCAGCACCTTGAGAAACAGATTTGTGAAAGAAGCACCAGAATCCTAAAGAGCTCTGTTATCGCCCTTCTTTGCATGCTGGACTTTATGATGGGGACTGCAGTTACTAAATTAGGACATTTAAGGGCAATGGGCTTGATTGGATCCTAGAGTGGCAGAGGTCAAGTGGCAGCACTCAGTTACCCAAGACAAGGTCCCTGAACTTGGACATAATGGACAGAGAAGTGGAATAATCTTTTTTATCGATTCCTCAATAGATGGGCATTTAGGTTGTTTCCAACATCTGGCTATTATAAACTGTGCTGCTATAAATATAAGTGAACATGTATGTGGTATGATGGTATGATGTTTTAAATTCTTTTGGGAAGATACCCAGAAGGGGAATAGCTGGGTTGAATGTGACCTCTAATCCAAATTTTCTGAGGATCTCCACACTGATTTCCACAGTGCCTGCACCAGTTGGCATTCCCAACAGTGAAGAAGGGTCCCCCCCCCGCCAGCTCCTCCAGCATTTGTTACTGATTGATTTCTTGATAGTAGTCATTGTTTCTGGAGTGAGATAGATTCTCAGTGTTGTTTTAATTTGTATCTTTCAGATGACCAGTGATGATGAGCAATTTTTCACATATTTAGTTGCCATTTGTATTTCTTCATCTGAGAAGTGTGTTTTCATTTCAAATGCCCATTTTTGGATTGTGTCCTTATATCTGGGAAGACTGATGTTTTTGAGTTCTTTATATGTTCTCAGTAGTAATCCTTTGAGGAAAACTGGAAAACATTTTTTCCCATGTTGTGGGCTGTCTCTTCACTCTGTTAGTGGTTTCTCTTGCTGTGCAAAAGCTTTTCAATAGGGTGAGATCCCGGTTGTTGATTCTTTGTGATAGTTCCTGTGCAATCCAGGTTTTGTTCATAAAGACTTTGCCTACACCAATGTCTTCAAGAGTTTTATCTACTCTATCTCCCAGAAAAGTTAATGTTTCTGTCTTAATATGAGGATCTTGACCCATTTCAACTTTAGCTTTAGTGAAAGACATGAGTCCAGTTTTAATCTTCAGCATGTGTAGGGCCAGTTTTTCCAGCACCATTTATTAAAGAGGCTATCCTACTTCCATGAATGTGTTTGGCAGCTTTGTCAAAGATAAGTTGACTTAGTGCATCTGGAGTTGTTTCTGCATCTTCTAATCTGTTCCACTGATCTTTGGGTCTGTTTTTTTTTCTCCAGTATCACACTGTTTTTATCACAGTAGCTTTATAGTATAATTTCAAGTCAGGGATTGTGATGCCCCTTGTCTTGTCTTTGTTGCCTAAGATTGCCTTTGCTATTCTATGTCTCTTCTGGTTCCAGATGAATTTTAGGAAAGATTTCTCTAGGTCTGTGTTGTGTGCTAACGGTATTTTGATTGGAATTGCATTAAACATGTATAACAATGTTGGGCCATTCTTCCTATCCATGAATAAGGAATGTCTTTCCATTTTCTGAAGTCCTCCTCAATTTCTTTTTTCAGAGTACTATAATTTTCAATATATAGATCTTTTAATTCCTTTGTTAGATTGATTCCTAAGTATTTCATTTTTTTTGCATACTGTTCTGAAATGTTTGGTTTTCCATATTTCTCTCTCAATGAGTTTGTTGTATGTGTACAAAAATCATGCTAATGATTTTTGAGTGTTGACTCTGTATCCAGCTACACTCTTGAGTTTTGTTACTACATCTAGAAGTCTTTCAATGGAATTTTGTCAGGAGTGATTGATCCAGACTGTCAAGATGAAATTGGAGTACTACTCCACAGTGAAGAAAAGAACAGTATACGTGGCATGCAGGGGAACCCTTAGGACACCCTTAGGATTAGTATTACCACGCCCTGTTATTAAAGTCAACAGGAAACTACAACAATCTAATATAGGCAGGATGACAAATGGCCCAGAGCCTTCAGGAATGAAGGTGTGGATCACTCCACCAGGGAAAGAACTAAGACCTGCTGAAGTGCTCGCTGAAGGCCAAGGGAATACAGAATGGGTAGAGGAAGAAGGTAGGTCTAAATACCAGCTGAGACCCTGTGATCAGCTACAGAAAGGAGGACTGTGATTGTACTATTTCTCCCCTGACATGGTTCTTATGTAATAATGTTGATAGACTTAATATTGGGTCTGGATTGTTAAGCTGTATTATAATGTTCAAGTTGTGAAATGATAAGAAAAAGCATCAACCAAAGAAAACACACCTCTATTCTAGTGAGGGAATTAGTATGTTTCCTTTGTACACAAGATAGTTATAACCTGTTAGGCGTAATTATAAGCATGTCTTGTATCTGGAAACCAGTTTAAAGAAATGTGTCTGGTTGCCAAGTTGACAAGGGGTGGATTGTTATGGTTTATACACTGTGTCAACCTGAGAAGTCTAGAAGCTTAACTAAAGGATTCAGCAACTCTACATCCTGGGGTATAGAAGACAAGCTGCTACCATGCTAGGATATTATTCATTGTGTCAACTTGAGAAGGCCAAAACTTTAACTAAGTGACTCAGCAGGGGGTCAGGGTCCTTAGTTTGCAACATTCTCAGCCTGTGCAAGAGGAGGGCAGGCAGATGGTGTGAGGGCTACACTCACCCCAGAGGAGTAGCTTGCATACCATAAAAGGCAAATGAGGAGGGACTGATTGCTGGTTCTTTGGAGGAACTGCAGCCTTTGCCTACGGCTTGGACATCATCTCCTGGTTTCTGGAACAGGCTGCTCAGATTCTGCCTGGGACTCTTCAGCCTTCGTTGTATACACTTTGGCCTTCGTTGTGTTCTGTCGCAGACCCATTAGCCTCCTGATACGGAGTTGCACAGGACACCGGACACCTTTGGGCTGGACCCTTCAGCCTCCAGCATGCAGACACCCTCATCTGACTTTGTGGCTGACTGTTGTAAGCTAAACTTGTAATTTCTTATATATTTGTATATCTTGTGTTATATCTGTTTCTCTAATAAACCTTGACCAATACACCCCAAATAGGTATTTTCCTTCTTCAGTTCTACAGTTTGTCATACAGTGTCACTCATCAAAATAGAAAAATCTGACTTTTATGTTGTAGTCCCCAGGCACAGAACACAGGCTTTGCAAATGATAGGTGCTCAATGCATACTTATAAAATTATCCTGAATCAAGGCAGCCTTATGAGAAAGAAATGCCTCAAGAAGATAGTTGAATTTTATTCTTTTGTCTGTAAGATTCATTGGAACCTCTCTCTCTTCTTCTTCTCTCTCTCTTTCTCCTTTTTCAAAATACCACATAGACATTTATTAATCCAGCAGATATTTAATTGGTGCTAACCACCTGAGAGTTAACACTAGAACCTGAAAGAAGCCAGCTTTGAAGTCCTGTATTCAGAGCTGTGTCAGATCATGGTCCATAAGGACATACTTAGAAGGCAAGGGTATATATACTTTCCTATGTTTGGGGAGACCAACATTTGGGCAGCAATGAGTTGAGGCTAGTGGAATAAAAATAATGGACTTAGATCCCATGGACCTAAGTTGTGGGACTAGATCTTTCATTAATTAGCTATGTGACCTTGAACAAGTCTTTTCACTGCTCCGGGAATCTACTGGTTCTTTAAGCTGAGAAATGCCTGGGCTAGGTTACAATGTTTATAGAAGTGAGGTCCTCAGGGTACCAGCTTCATAGTCACCTGAGTGGCTTTAACATTCTCTAGACTCAAAAAAGTGTGGTTGAAAATGGATCTTCGGAGCCTTCAGGCCTGCAATTTAGCAAGTTCTACATGTGATTCTTGCTCCCACTCAAGTTAAAAATCTTTGGAATCTCACAATTACAAGCTTATTTCTGTTCTAGGATGTGGGGGACACTGGATTATATAATAATTTGATTTACTTTGAAGTGACAAGTAGAATAGATGAGTGTCAGAATTATGCAGAAGGTATTTTCCCTTAATAGAATGTCCCTGAGGAGAAAGGTCAGAGCATTTCTGGTCCATAGTCAAATACTTGGGCCACAGCTCTAGGAACATGCCACAGCTATATTACTTCTGCTTCCTGGGATCTTTTGTATTCCTCTTCCTTGTCTCCTGTGCTTTTCACCTTTCCCTTTCTTTTCTTCCCTTTCCTCCTGTCTTCTTCCCTTTTTCCTTACCTACCTTTTCCTTCCACTTTCCTTGCCCTTCCTTACTTCCTTCCTAATTTTCATTTTTATCCCTCTCAATATTTCTCCCAATATCCCATTGGCACCTGTACAGATATGTCATTATCAGTACATTCATTTGTATGTACTAATATATTGTTCTTCCACAAAGCTGTTCAGCTCCCTCAGTCAGATGCAAACATTTCCTGCTCAGAAATCCCACAGCACTTTGAATATCTCTTACACCATTAATCATACTTTTCCATATAGTATTTCTAGGACTACTCTATTGTATGCCCTTGAGAAAAAGTCTGTTTTATTCATCTCTATCTGCCTCCTTCTACAGGGCCGAGAACGGTGCCTTGCACGTGGTGGTAATACCTTACGTTTATGTAGTGTATACTAGTTCAGGAAGAATTTTCACAATAGCCAACACTGAAGAACTGTTTTCTAAATGAATCAATGAAACAATTCTTTTCTGTATTGTATTCTTAAACCTGTCTTATCACCTATCCAAAAGGCAGAATTGTTCATTGGAAAAGATGTAGACCTGAGTCAGAGACCTAAATTTGAAGCTAGTTCTACTTCATATGATTTTAGGCAAATTGTTTAACCTCTCTGAACAATGATTTTATCTAAAAATTAGACGTGAAACACTTTCTTTCAGAATTGGTGATGATTAACTGCAATTACTTGTGAAAACACCAGGCATGTAGCAGATAATTTAAAAGTACTTGCTAAATGGAATGACTTCCTTCTCCCAAACCTTCACCTCTGTTAAAAGCAAACACTGACATTTCTAATTCTTTCTCTCCATATTTTTATTCTGGGTTTTAGTGCACTGCATACAAAGTATGTAGACTACATTTTGTGGACTCAAAAGTAACCAATATGGTAAGGTGAAACAAGTATGGAAACCATTCAAACTGAAATGAACATACTTGTATTTGTTAGGTTTTTTTTTTTTCTTGCAAGGTTCATATACCCAATTCAAATGAACTTAAGGTAGAAAAAAAAGATTTATTGACTCCTATAACTGGGACGTTCTAGGGTAGATCTGGCTTTAAGCACAGCCACATCCTGGTATTAAAATTCTGAAGCTAGGATGCTCTTTGTTTACAACTCTGGGCTCTAACTCTGCACTTCATTTTCAAGCAATATCTCTTCAGCTGGGGAGAATAGCTGCTAGCTTGCAAGCAGAAAGAGAAAGACACTCTGCTTCTGTGTTCATGTAAAAATGTCATGGGAATATTCCCATGAACTCCACTTGGGCATTATGCCCACAGCTAAGCTAGTCTGTAGGTGCAAAAGAAGTGGTACTATGATGGGAAGGATCCAGTGATGGACAACCCTTTCAATATCAAGGAAAGGGGGAGAAGTAGTAACTCCACAGAAGAGGTGCTGGCAGAAAAAACCAACTTGTTTAGTGCTCAAGTAGAAAATAATATGCCATTTCCCATAAGATGCGTGATAAATCATCTTTATGATACCATAATGAAACGTGTGAGGCAATTAACTTATGAAGAGGAAAGGTTTATGTATTAGTCATCTTTTCTGTTGCTGGGATAAAATACCCGACATATACAACCTAAAGGAGGAAAGATTTGTTTTGGCTCATGGTTTCACAGGGTTTATTCCATGGTAGCCTGGCTCCCAGGCAGAAACATCAGGTTGGAAGGTGTCTTAGTTACTTTTCTTGTTGCTGAGATAAAATATCTGACACTCAAAGATTAAAGGAGGAAAAGTTATTTAGTCTCACTGAAATTTTAGTCCACAGTTGGCTGCTTCCAAGGCAGAAGGGCATGGCAGAGGGGCATCACTGAAGAGAAATAGTCCATAGCAGAGCAAGAAGGAGGCAGCAGAAGTGGCAGCAGCAGCAAAGAGCAAACAGCAGCAGCTAACCTCTCTTTCCCTTTTATCCCATCCTGGCCACCAGCCTTTTGAGTGGTGCCACCCATACCCAGGGTGGAGCTTCCTGTTACCCACATCCAAGGCTATGCTAACTGCCTCAGTTGGGCAATTAATTATCATACCATAGGCATACACCCTTAATTCAGCCACCCCCAAAAATACCACTACGAGCACATGGAGGCTTTTGGGGGACATCAAGATACAAGCCACAACAGAAGAGCTTGGTGGAGGAGAGGTGCTCACTTGATGGCATTCGGGAAGCAGAGTATCAGGGAAAGCACCACAGAATAAGCAGTCAGAGACAAAATATACCCTTCAATGTCCTGCCTTATTATGGCCCATCTCATCCAATTAGGTTCCACCTCCCAGTAAACCCAGTGTGCTATGAACTTGTCAATGGGATAATTCATTTGATGAAGAGTCCTTGTGACCCATTGGTTCTTCAAGTAAGATCAGTGGGAACCAAGCCGTCGATGAAATGGATTTTGGGAGGACATATTGGAGCCAAACCGTAACAGTTTATTTAGCTCATAGTTCTGGAAATTTCAGTCCTGGGTTTGGTGAGTCCACCACTTTGGGCCTCTAGGAGAGAAACAAGATGGCAGGTAGAGAGAAGATAATAAGGCAAGCTGCTTACATCCTGTGCTGGGGTACACCTCTAATGTCTTACGGGCTTTGGCTCCTAACAGTGCTACCCTGAGGGCCAAGCCTTTAACACATGACACTCTCAGGGACATTCAGCATCCACACTGTAACAATGCCCTATGAGTAAAACCGCCTACTTTGTGTTATTTAAAGGGCTCAGCTTCATTTCCCCTTTAATTTATTCATTCACTGTAATTGGAGAAAATAAAACCATTTGAGTTCTTCCTACTATTAAGCATCCTGGTGCCAAGGGTCAGGGTAAAACAGGAATGAAGATAAACACGTTTCCTCTCACAGGGCGTCAATCCAAGGGCAGCTCAAATAGCTATAGCTACATGGGCTGCCAACAGTTCCTAAAGCTCCTGCTACTAAATAAGTTCTTTTGTTTCAAGGGAGTATTTCCAGAAGATTCCAATTCTAGTGTATTAACTGGGTGGGATTTCACTTTATTCTAGTATCACCTATTTTGCACAAATTGGCTTGTTGGCTGCACTGGCCTCTTCTGGCAGAGATCACAGAATCAGACTCTGGGAAAGATATGGAAAGCCAACTCCCTCCAGAAGTTTAGGCATAGTTCTAACACAAGGTGCCAGACAAAATTCATGGATTTTGGGGTTTTTTTATGTTCTTGTCAATTTAAAAATTTTCTAGTTGTGCTAAGATACACATAAAAATTTACCATTTTAACTGCTTACAAGTGTACAGTTAAATAGTGCTAAGCACCTTCACATCATTGTGCAGCCACTCTCTGGAACCCTCTCACCTTGCAGAACTGAAACTCTGTACTCATAAAACAACTCCCCATTCCTCTGCCCCTAGTCCAGTGATGGTGAACCATTTACAGCTTTCAGTGATACAAACATCCCACTGTAGCATGCATGCCACAGGTCCACCATCACTGTCCTAATCCCTAGTAGTCACCATTCCACTTCTGTCTCTAAGTTAACAACTCTAGGTATGTCATCTAAGTGGAATCATGGAGCATTTGTCTTTTTTTTTGTACCTAGTCTATTTTATTTAGCCTTTTCATCCATGTTGTAGCATATGCTAGAATTTCCTTCATTTTTAAGACTGAATAACATTCCATTCATATTTGGTCTATCCATCATTCATCAGTGGACACTTAGGGTGTTCCTGCCATTTGACTATTGTAGATAATGCTACTGTAAACATGGTAGGGAAGATAGTTTCTATGGCAGAAGCTGCAGTATTCTTGAACTCTTGCAGAATTTAGATTAGATAGGGCCAAGTAGGACCCTGAAGAGACCAGCCCTAAATGAGAAGGTCCCCATAAGAGCTCAGGACTCTGTTCTGGAGCAGGCTGTCTTATAGGAGGGGCTGTTTCCTGAGTCTGTGGAAGTATCCATATAGGAGAAAGAGAATATAGAATGAAGGAAATGCCATACTTTGTTGAGCTCACAATTTGTCTACAGCTGTTTTCTTTTTTATTGTTAAAAAGCAAAACAGAAAAAGGGTAAAAATAATACAGAATAAAAAAAAACCAGCAAGAAATCAACACTAGTTGATATATTACACATTTGATTTCACATCTTGTTGACAGTCTTTGGAACTCTTGTCAGATCATTAGAGGTGACTTCTAATGTATAACATTGTACTAGTTACTTTAGGAGAGATCTTTACTCAGTCTTCAAGATTCACCTGCCTCCTCTGCTGAACTTTTCATCAAAGTGCTCCCAGCAGCCACTGCCAGCCTATCTCACTCCTCTAAAGAGCTTGATTGACCTCCCTCTTCACCAGCTCCCAGCTCCAGTTTCACTTCCCTTTGACAGCATTGCATACATCAGCCTTGCTAGGGTATCTGTTTATCTTTTGTCTACACCAGGCTGAAGTGAGAAGCTAGTCTCATCTGAATGCCCAACTGTTCCTCGCACCAGAGATATTGATGCTTATTGCAGTGACTTTGAAGGCAAAAGATAGGGACATGGATTTAACTGAAAGCTGTTCAGTATGGTACCCAGTATAAGTAGCCTGTGAGTTGGAGTCTGAGTCAAATTGAAGCAGAGTATCTAGGGGACTTTGAAATGGCTGCAGCAGACAAGGGAATTGCTTGTTGGAACTAAGTGACCCAGGAGCAGGCCTCGTGGTGCAGTAGATCAATACTGTTCCTTCTGAGGAAACAAACGGAATCAATGCCAGCTGCCCAAGGTCTCAGAATAGGTCTGAAAGCCCTATGGCACATGGATGGAGGCTCCATGCTGACTTTGTAGAATAACAATGTACACCCGTTTTGGAGATACTTCATTGAATCTCATATCAACAACTGTATGTGGACCACAGACGCCTAATACACAAGCATAGAAAAACGGGAACATACAACGGGGCAGTTGAAAGCACCCTTAGAGGCTGTGATTCCCTGCCATTCACCAATCCCCTACCCACTGCTCCTATTGCCCATGAAAACCCTCACAGTTGCTTGCTAAGCGGAAACACAGTGAGTCTGTTCTTACCACCGTTTGAGTCAGCCACTACCGAAGAGTCCTGGTCAGCCTCATCATGACGCTTGTTACCTTTCCTGACCTAATTCAGTCTAACCTCATTTTAGAAGGACTCCCATCTACGGCTTCCTGGAGCACTCCTCTGTAGGCCTTTTGGGCTTATTTTCCTGTTGAATAGCTCAAACCGTTAAACTTCCACCTTAGGTAAAACCCCATGTGTTCCTACCATAGAAAATGCCATGTGCTAGAGGCTGAGAAAGTGCTTCCTTAAACAGAAATCCTCCTCGTAATTTCTTCCAGTGGTCCTATCCTTGCCTTCTGGATACCACATAGCAAGGTTCCCCTCGTGCATACAACAACTCTTTCTGACTTGAGGATGACAGTTTTATTTTCCATCTTCCTCCCACCATTGTTTTTCTTTCTTTCTTTTTTTTCAGATAGAGTTTCACTATATATCCCAGGTTGGCCTCAAGATCTTCCCATCTCAGCCTCATGAATGCCGGGATTATAAGTATGCAGCACCGTACCTGGCTTTGTCTTTCTTTTTTCTAGAGGAGGTCTTTGAAGTTTCCATTGTTTCTTATAGAAATGAATCCAAGGTTTTCAGACTCTTTCTGTTAGGGCGTTTTTAATGATCATGTCCCAAATCATCTACATTCCTTTTGAGCTGAAGTGCCCAGAACACACGCCATACTTCATCTATGATGGTACTACCTCAGAGTGCAAGGCACAGGAAAAGCACACAGGGACCTTTTGGTGAGTCATGTAAGGGGGAAGGGCTCACCAAGCGGCCAAGAGCATCAAAGCATTTCTTTGCAGGGAGAAGTCTGTGAATGTGGCCCTGACTTGTTTGGCAGTGGATTATGAAAATTATTATATAAACCAAATCCTACTCTTTCCATTATTTTAAAAATTATTCTTAGAATTATAAAGGCAAAGAGTTACAAAGCTCCCTAGAAGGCACAATAAGTCATCTGATGATAATAGCCAGGCCACAATATTCCCTGCAAAATACCAGGGGGCTTAGGTATCTTCTAGAACAAGTAACTTCATTCTCTGGAAAACAGGCCATTCAATTTTTTTATTCCTTTGTTCAAAAGTTCCTCTTTTTCATTTGAAACTTGCCTCATTGCAACGTTAGTCATTTTTCAGTTATTGAGCATTTCATTTGCTCAGCACTATTCTAGGTATTGGGTGTGCGGGAACAGGAGTGCTGCATGGGGGTAATCAAGGTAGAGGAACAAGGGCAAATAAGCTTAGGCATTTGTCTCTAAAACACTTATACTGCAGTGGGGGACAACTTATAATAAAATAAAAAGAATCAAAATCTATAATTGAGACTGGCTAAATATTGTAGAAGTACAGAGGAAAAAGTAATTTTTGCCCACAAACAAAGAAGAAGCGACCTATTCTTGTGTCTATGCAGCAGCCAGACCAAATCAGATCACATTATTTCCTGCTTAAAAGCCTTCGAGACTTCCCATTAGAATCAGAAGCAAAACCAAGGTCCTGACAGTGGCCTGCAGAATCCTGCACAACCTGAAGTCTGCCGATTCCTCATTGCTCGTGTCAACTTTTGCATTTTTCTGCTTTGGTCACACTGACCTTGCTGTCCCTTGAGACTTGAGACTTTTATACTAGATGTTCCCTCTTGAGGTCTCCTCTCCTCTGGGCTTCCTCATGGCTTTTTTCTTCATCTCACTCAGTCTCCACTCAATTACTACTTGTCCAGAGAGACTTAAATTTCCCCTCCATCCCATGACTAGTCCCTTACTATTTTCTTATTCTACTACCTTTACTGAATAGTATTCATTGCTGCTGAAAGCTACTTTTACATTTATTTATTAATTACCAATCTTTTAGTAGAATGTGAGCTTATGAAACTTGGATTTTTGTGTATTTTGTTCGTAGCTGTATCCTCAGTGCCAACAGCAGGGCCCAGCACATGACGAGTATCATATAAATACTGAGGAAGTGAGTGAATGATTTAATCTTAATAATGTAGCCCAAAAAGCTAACAGCAGGTGATAGTAACATCCAGTGTACTTTGTGGTTTATAGAAACAAGTCTAATCTTTTTGAAAAGGAGCCCGAATACCATCTCATTTGAAATCCTGTGGTATTTCCTGTTTTTTACTATTTCTTAAAGATTTTGGCTGTGGTCCTAAGATCTGTAAGCTCTTCCAGCTGTCTGGGAGAGGTTCTATCTAGGGAGATGTACCAACAAACTGCTTACACAGAGGATTCTCAGGTAGCATGAGGTTGTATTTTCCAGTCAGTATGCAAAGGTAAAATTGACGTATTACTAGACTTTCCTTGAACAACACCAGCATCACAACAGATGACTGATTCTGTAGTTGTGCACCCAAGGAATTAGTTTGTTTGTATCAGGAGCTCTGTAGTGTGAAAAATATGGATCTTTGAACACTTGAGTCGCTCTTCACCTGGTTAGGTGCTTTGCCTATTGGAGATATTTGGGAACTAAGGCTGAGAGAACAATAATTTGTGTACCTAGTATATCAAGTGATTTTGAGCATGGGTACTAGAGCTAGGCTGTCTCATTTTGAATCCTGACTCTAACAAACACTTTCCATGTGACTACAGGCAAGTTACTTAGACTCTTTGGGAATCAGTTTCCTCATCTGTGAAGTGGGCTAATAATAATACCTGCCTCAAAGTGTTCTATAGAGACTAGACGTATTAATGTATATAAGGCCTTAGAAGAGTACCTGGCATACAGTAAACGTCTTCACTTATATTAGCAATCATTTCATTAGCTCTTATTTCATGTCCATGTAGGGCTACCTATTAAGTGGATGGAAAGGCAAGGCAGGATGTGCTAAACTATTTAAAATGTAATGACTTGCTCATTATCTCACACTCATTCTGTCCTCAAATGCCAGTAGTTGGAATTGTATGATGTGACCTCACTGTAAATTGCTTAGGTGCTGCCTGCTACCAGAATTCTACACATTATTATATTATTATATGATTTTTAGTGTGAACCCCTTTCTAAAGACTGGGAAAGGGAAGGGAAAAATAGTATGGACTACTTTGATTTCTTTGTCTTTCACACATATTCCCATACTTTCCACCAACAGTGGGGTCGACCTTTTATTAATGTCTTCCTCCAAACATAGCTATTGTGTCCCTTTGGTGGCTTTTAACTTTTCCTGGAGCACTGGATCATCCTCTGGCCGTTTCAATACTTTTCTTATAGATTAATACTCTTCCCTTTCTTTTAGTACTGAGAAAGTAAAAAAGTCAGAAAGAAAGGCAACACTGCAGAAAATGCATGAAAAATAGCCAGTCAGTGGTTTTTTTTTTCCCAATGTGAAGAACAGAAAAGAAAAAAAAGAGCGAGGTCTGAGGAGTTGGCACAGGGAAAAAGGAGTGTTTGCCATTATATACGGCAGAAGTTTCTGTCCTACCCACAGTGATGAATTCCCAGAGGCTAGAGCTGCAGAAGATGTGTGGGGCTCTTAGGGGCAGCCAGTTTGGCATGCAAGCTAGTTGCTAGAGGGTGCAAGCCAAGTCCTGACCCCACCTGGAAAGTTCAGTTATTATAGAGATTTGTTTTCCCTCTCAGCTCTGGCACTAAATCCCTTGTTCCCGAGCTAATATTAAGACTAAGGAGGAAAATGTTACATAATACTTACTAAGTGCCAGATATTTTTATTCATATCATCATTTGATCTCATATTTTACTCATTCATTGATTAATTCCTTCACTGAACCAATAGTATCTAAGCATTTATTTTTCAGGCATAATGCAAAACAACAAGGAGAAAAAGACAACATAGACACAGCCTTCTATCTTAAGGAGATTATGTTAGCAGAGAAAGAGAGGCACAAACACATAATATTACTACAGTGAAGTAATTCTCGTGTCTTAGGTTGGGGATCCAACAGTTGCAGATAGTGATCCCAGGATTTACCAGTGGAAGAATGAGAAGCTAAGACAGGAGTGGGGGAGAACAATGCAGGTGTATCAAGAAACAGGCACTGCTATGGGCATATGGGATCCTTCCCATTAAGGATCTCTCAGAGACAGTGTACAAGTTGTCCCAGAATATCCCATCTGAAGGTGAGAAGCTAGGGTATTTTCCCATTAACTCTGACCTCCAGTCTACCCTGACCCCTGGATAAGCACTGCTTGGCCACAGAGAGTAGAAAGTCAAGGGTGAAGAAAAACAACAATGCCAAGGGCATTTGGCAGACTAACTGTCTCTTACGTGAACTCATAGAAACAGGCTCCTGGTCCAACCTGGCTGTGTCCCAGAAATCTTTTCAGAAGAGATGACCGCTGAGGAGTACTCTAAGGGATGCATTGCTCTAGAGCTTTTCAGTGGCTATATGAACACAATCTCTCTTGTCTTGCCACACTAAAGATTTCCAAATAGCCAGGCATGTTGGCTATTTGGAAATCACAGCACTCTGGGAAGACTGAGGCACTAGGATCACATGTTCAAACCCAGCCTCTAAAACTTAGTAACCTGGTGAAATCCTGTCTCAACACAAAAAATAAAAAGTTCTGGGGGTATAGCTCAGGGCAAAGTCTCTGCATTCATTCCCCAGTACTACCCCCACTCTCAAATCAAAGAAATCACATTGTGAGTTCTGGCTAAGGTTAATGAATTTTCTACTGAAAACCCTGGCCACAGGGATAAAGAGGTTGAGAGCAGGACCAGAACTCAGATGGTAAACAGATCCTCCCCAAACTGAACAATGTATGAGAGAGTACCATCAACATTTAGTCCTGTTTGCTTATCACAAAGAAACCCAAGGACTTTTCTGGGTTTGTCCACGACTCACTCTAGGTTTCTATTTGTGGGTTAGCTGTTTCCTAGAGCATCCTTCCTCCCAGAGCAGCCATCCCACAGCCCTGCCCAGCCCTCTAATGCTGGCTGTACTTACTGCTCTGTCACCAGCACCGCATCCCAATTAGACCAAGGATGTGGCAATCAGGCTGCCCAGAATTGCTCTCCCCACCTTCGGCTTGCCCTGAGCAAAGTTCAGATTGCACATTTCCCGACACTCAGAGAGACCCATTAATATTTAGCATGTTACATTTCCAAAGCACTTTACTAACACGAATTGATCTTTTCGGCACCCCCTTGCAAGGCATCTCAGTACTGCCAGCCCTACTGGGGACCTATGGCTTTGGGAAGATAAGCTACTTAGGCTGGAGCCATGACTGGTGAGCTTTGTATCCAGATTAGAAATAAAAGTCGATGATACCAGTTGTCTAAGCCTCCAGACAGAACGCCAGGTGGCCACAAACCCCTCCCTACCCAGGATGTCTTGGAAAGAATCCAGCCCTCAGAGGGTTTAAATAGAGTTTGTCATCTTTAGGATTGAACTGCTTACAAACCAGCTACCATTTATAGAGCACTTATGTGCCAGGAGCTGGAAACTTTACATAGATTGTATCATTGAATTCTCACAACCCTTGCCTACCTTTTGTGATGTCATTATTACTTTGTGTGTCAGAAACCTGAGGCATGGGAAGAGGAAATAACTTACACAGAGTTGTGTATCCAGTAATTACGGGGCTAGTATTTAAACTCAGGCTGTTCAGTTTCAGAGATCTTGACTATTATTAACTAGTTGAGGTATGTGTAGACAGACAAGGTCAAGTGGAGTTATCTTTGTGAAGCTTCGGCCTATTCCCAGACAATTCTCATATGCTTTAGGATCATCTCTAGAGGTAAAATAATTAAGAGGAGGCCTGTCTGCAAAAGTGTTCTGGAGAATGAGAGTATAAACTGAAGTTGTTGGTTTCTTGGTTCTCTCTGATTTTTCCATTGGCTACCTGTTCCCAGAACTCTCTGGAAGAACAGAGGAGGACCAGTCCATCCAATACACAGTTGTGGGGCTCATGTGCCATGAGCTGTGTTTAATGACACTCTTGTGGGGCAGAGACACACACAGTAATTGATATTTGGTGTGGAGCACTATAACCAAGGATTATAAGATTCCATCAAGGGGGACGGCAGATGGGGGACGCAGGAGTGATTTTTTCATCCAAAGAAATTGAAGAAATTTTGTAGAGATGAGTTAGGTTCTCCTGGAAGTGGAAGGAGAGAAAGGAAAAGTACTAGCAAAAGAAAGGAGGTATGAATTAATACAGCTGGTTTCAAGACCAATAGGAAGTTTAATCTACCTAGAGTTGTATTATTTTGCTTTCTTGAGTTAACTGGGTCAATTTGGGATCCTAGAGCTCTTGATGAGGGGTTGGGTTACAAATTCTAGGCTGTCACTGAAAATATAACTTTGTGATATGTCTAGCCAAATTTTCATCTTGGTGCTCTGGCACTGAATGGCAAGAATAATTATGTACCAGATGGGAGTGGATAAATGCCTTTTGAGTGTTATGAGGCCATGGAAAAGGGCCTGGGAGTGAAGGATTGTACCCTAAATAGGAATTTTGAAGAAGGGTCACTCTAGCTCTACAGTTATCCTAGGGGAAAAAAGAATTAACACTGCAACTTTTAAAACTCTATTTTTCCTTGTTTATATATATATACCTTGTGACTTCTTGGAATACGTAGTGAATCTTTTCTTTGTTGGGGCTTTAGAGTTTACCAAACCATTTCCCATTATATGTCTTAATATCCATGACTATCTGATGAGGTAAGTGGTTTTTGTGGGTCTCCACTTTATATTTGAGGAAACTGGATTTTAGTGAATCATCTAAAGTTGAATACAATAGTGGAAATTTTGGGGATACTTTCACATACTATTTTGCTTTTCGACTCTTTGTAGGAATTCAGCAAAGCCTCTGATGAATGCCAGAGGTCCTCAACATCATTTTGCAGTAGAAAGTATGTCTTGCTGCACATCCTGAGGTAGGTATTCAGGGTGTCAAAATCACAACATAGAAGATAGATGATAGTCCAAATTATTTATCAAATACAGCCTTAAGGAGTTAAGTTGTTCACAGATGATTCAGCCAGGATGAATGTGGGCACAGTATCACCAACTTCTTTCCTCCAAGTAGGTATGGTTGCATTGGGTAGTTTATAAAGTACATGCCTTGAGGTTAAGAGGTGGGTAGAACAGTGTTAATGGACAATAGCATCAGATGCTGTGTGATTTCACAGCCCAGAGATTCAACCTAAATAGTAGTTGCTGTCATGCCCTTTTTAAAGTGCCTTCAGTGAGAGTTAGCAAGTCCTCTGACTAGGCTTTGGAGTTTGGGGTTAATGTTACTTGTGAGAGTTCTCTTTGTGATTTAAATGGAAGCTACATGTTGATATCTTGCCCTTCTATTGTCAAAGACAGATAGAGAGAGAGAGAGAGACAGAGACAGACAGAGAGACAGAGAGACAAAGAAAAGAAAAAACCTCCAGTTGATGCCTTATATCCATGCAGTCCTTGATAGTAACACTTACTGACGTTAGTCATGAAGGTCCCAGTATTCAAATGCCCAGTACTGTGCTTAAGAGCTGAAAGTCACAAAAGAAAGAATCCTTAATTTAAAAGCTATCAATCAGGGCATACATTTCCAAAGAGAAGACTTACTTATCTTTTCTTGGTAACATTTTCTCCACCATCTTCCATGCCACATGAGTAAAGATGGTAGTATTGAGAGAATATTGAAACTCAAAAGAGATTATAAATGTCCCCCAGGAGAGTTAGGGTTTTTCTTGTATATAAAGTTTCATATGGCACTTATCTCTTATATATGCCATATTTGAACTGTACATTTTGAAACTAGTTGGTGATAACTATGTCCTAATCATCAAGCAGGCAGACAACACAGAATCCCTAAGTCTGAGAACCAGATAGCCTCAAAATAGTTATCTCAGGTCATATTATTAAAACAAGGGACCTGGGCACTAGGAACATCTTAAAGGAACATATTAGAGATGATGTAATACAGTCTCAGATCTGAAGCCAGACTGTTTTGTTTGAAATCTCAGATCTGCCATTCATTAGCAGCTTAGTCTTGGGCATGTTATAAACTCTATCCAGGTCTCAGTTTACTTCAGTATAAAATAATGTGGGTTGCACTTGATAGGATTGTCTGACGATTGATTCATATCAGGCTGTAAAGGGTGTAGCACAACTCTTGGTGCACACTAAGCACTTAACTGTTAGATGTTATTAAAGGAGGGGACTCTTCCTTCATGATGTTTCTTTGTCTTCCTCTTGCTCTTGATTTTCATCCCTAATGCTTTCGGGTTTACATTTCTAGTGCCAGTTATTCCAGTATTCCTGCCTTCTTCTGGTCAGGAATGCAAAGAAAAAACAACTTCTTTTGGAGTTTTAATTGTTTAGTATTGCCTACAACATCACCTTAAACTAATATACCACAGGTTGTTCTTACTCAAGAGCTAAGGATCATTTGAACCGGCCTTTCCTTACTTACGAGGTTAAAAAAATTAAGGCTGTTTGTTTCTTGTTGCTTTCTTGTATTTTCTAATGCACCAAGCACATACTGGATATCATCATCTAAATGTGAAATGCTCTAACAATAGTAACTGAGACAGATAAAGAGACTTAAGGAGGGGAAGTCACCATTTTGAATTTAGCTTTTTATTGATGGGTTGAGTGATTTGGGAGAGACAGTGTGGCTCCAAGACTAAAGAGCCCACAGGGAATCAGAGGGCAAAGGTTTGAATCTCAGTCGAAGCCGCAGCTACAGTGATTCCAGGCAAGCAGCTTCCTTCTTCTGGATGTCAAATTTGTCCTACGAACACAGCGCTTGAAGCCACAAAACTATCCCCAGGGGATGTTCAGCTGGAGTTGCTCTAAGTGGTTGTTCAGATTGTGCACTGTAAAAGGACACCAGCTGAGGGGTTAAGTGGGAGACAGAATGTAGTCCACTCTTGTGCTCATCAATCTGCACCCTGGTGATGTCCATCTGGAGGAAAGGGGCACTTTTTCTAATGTGTGCAATAGTAGTCTGGACTAGTAAACACCCTGTGCTAAGCAATTTTTCAGCGATGGGGAATGACACAGAATGGATAAATTCATTTAGTACAGTTACTGAATACCTACTATGTGCCAGGCCCAATTTTAGGGTCTAAAGATAAGAAAATGGGTCTAACCAGTTACTGCCCTCGATTTTTTCCTTTATTCAGCAGCCCACCTTCCACCAAATTCCTGCTAATGAAATGATCGACCCCACCTATTTCTCTTCATCCCACTGCCAGCACTTTTATTTCATTATTTCTTACATAGATTATTCCAGCAAATGGGTTCCTACTTCTACCGCCCCTCCTTTTTTTTTTTTTTAAATGTTTTACTTTTGAGCTAGGGTCTCCCTAAATCGCAAGTTGTCCAGCTCCTATTTGTGTTGTTCCTGCCTCACTCTTCTAGACCGCCAGGATTATAGGTGTAAGCCCTCATGCCAGTCTAAGAAAAAGAGCTTTGAAGACTGAATAAAATGACTTGAAAAGAAGGCGACAAAACTGGATAGTGCCATATAAAAATAAACGATACCGTATAACAGTACTGCGCAACGTTTACGTTAGATGAGCCCGAAAATAATACCCCCGGTGGGTTCGGAGTAAGGACGTTTTCCGCAGAGGCAGAAGCAGCAGCGCAGACTGGCGTACACAGTGAGGAAACAGACACGCTGTAGATTACTTTTTCAAGAAACTTCGCAGTTAAGACGCAGTTATTTGAGTCGGACGTGAAGCCACTGGCAGGCGACAAGGGCGAGACCGAAGTAACTGGGGCAGCTACACACTCCTGCCCTCGCCATTTGCCAGCCCCGCCCCGCCCCGCGTGACGAGCACGGTGGGCGTGGCTGGGCGGTGCGCAGACTACGTCCCCCAGAAGGCCTCGCGGCACGGGGCGGAGTCGAGGCCTGGCGTGAGCTTCAGCGGCGCGAGCGGAAGAGACAGAGCTCGTGGGAGGCGGCGGAAGAGGCGGTCGGCGGCGCCCCGGTAACCATCAGTCCGTGTTTCCCCCTTTCCTTCGCGCTCTATGTTGAGGTTCTTCACCCCCATTTCTTCCCTCACAGTGAGGACAAGACTTCCTTTCCTCGTGTGTATGTTACCGATGTTTTTGTCCTCACGTGATGCTCAGGGTCGGCCCCCTTCGGGGACGGGGGTTACTGGGAAGTTCCCGCCCCTCGACCCCTCTTGGGGTCTAGATTCAAGGTCCAAGTCCCTTCTGCCCTCCTAGGGACTACGGACGCGCCTTGGCCCTCGTCCCAGGTGGTCCCAGCGAAGCGATCGTTGTTTTCCCGGGTTTCAACAGGTAGTTAGCCAAGTCGACCCCTGTAGAGAAACGAGGGCGTGGGCCACGGACCTCAGGGGCAGCCTCTAAGCTACGACCCCTGGTCGCAGCAGGCGATTCCCTGGCTCCGAGCCCAGCCCAGCTACCGAGTCTGCCCCGTTGCTCGGAAGCCCCGGGCTAGGGACTGTGAGAGAAGTGAACTTCCTGCTTTTTCAGGCGGCCCTCGTAAAACTCGTAAATCTCAACATCACAGTGTCCTCTCCGCCCATGCCACCGCCTCTCCTTGGGTAAGGGAAGGAACACTGCTTGGTGTTCTGAGCACTGTCGGACTGCTGCTTGGTGGAACTTGAAGTCCATTTACTCTCGCTTCGGTTTTCTTGTCTGAAAGATGGAAGAGCAGTCTTTCTCTGTTCTACTTTCCAGGATTGTGAGGTTCAGCAAAAATAGCATGTGCCAAATCTTTGGGCTATAAAGCATGTTTGAAATGTAACTATGGTATGCTTCTGACTCCAGTGCGGGTCAGTTGAATTTTAAAATGACGTTCATGTACATTATGAAGGTTAGATAAGTTATTAAATAGTGGGAATGTCCGTCTGCACTTGATCTTAGCCAAAAGGCCGAGAAGCGATGGAACGTCCGTCTGGAAACTGGTAGGAACCGTGCAAATGAGCTCAGACCAAGTTTCTGGAGAAGACGTGTTATTAGGGCCTTATCACCTGTGGAGTCAGCTTTAAAGTTTGCCTGGGTTTTAAGGCCCACCAGAATAAGGATTCTTTTTTCTCTTCAACACAGCTTTGTACCCTGCTTGGTCTGTTTATAAGCTTTCTCCAGTACTGCGCAGATACTAGCCTCTGAGAAAGAAAAGCACTTAAAACTCCCCAAATACGGTGCTGAATTACCATAAGTCTCTAGCAATTCTTGTGTCTTTCTCCTTTTCAAATACTACTCACACAGTAAACTTAACTCTTCTTTTAACACAATGCTACAGACCTGAGTGTGTAGTAGTTGAAATGTGTTATTTTTCACCTATCTTGGGGTATGTGCTAGAAGTCTCTTTTTCTCACAGAATAGAGAAGGAAAAATAGCCGGTAATTAAAGTTTGGTTTCTTTTTTGACAGCTAACCTCCAAGACTAAGCAGATTGTTTATTGTCTTATTTTTCCACTTATAAAGAATATTTCTCATTCAGTTTTTAGAAAGATTTGGAGTGTAGTGTAATTACGGATATTTTTAACCTGTATTTGTTCTGAAACCATTGGGTGGAAAATACTTGAAAATGGTTCAAAAAACAGAATGACAGTAAAGTGTGTGAGTGTACAAAGTTGAACAAACATGAGTTCAAATTCGTGCCATAACTTAGTAGGGCTTTTAAAATTTGTTTGTTTGGTTGCGGGGGTGGTAAGGGGATTGAACCCAGAATCTTTGCATTGAGGAGCATTGAACTCCTGGTGCTTTTAAAATTTTGAGACAGAGTCTGAGTTGTCCATGCTGGACTCCAATTTGCCATGCTCCTGCCAGCTTCCTAGCATGCTGTAGCTCACTGGTTTTTAACTTGGAGGAATTAGTTGACTTGTCTGAACATATGTACTAATCTCTAAAATGGGGGTAGTACCATTAACCTCATGAAGTGTCTGTAAGTAATAAATGACGTGTTAATGTTGCCCGAGGTTAGAATTGTTAACCGACCATGGAACCTGAAGCACTGCAAAGCTAACTGGCCAACATGGAGCTTCAATCTATGATCTTGTCCTCATTAGCTTCACAAGCTGTCCACAAATACCTCCCCAGAATAAATAAGACCGAGAAATGATTTTTATCTGACATTCATATGCATCATTACATGTAAATAAACTAGTTTCATGAGTAAAAGAAAAATTTAATTAAAAATTATGAAGACTAACCCTCATACCGTATATAAAACTGGTGACCTATGGAATGGTATTTGACAGCCATGAAACCTGAACTATAATTTGGACATTTCTTTTAGTTTTAAAGTTATATTTGTTGTAGATTTTCTGTGTATAGGAGGAGTGAAAAGAAAGGGGAGTAGACAGCTCACCTGTTGAAAGACAGCCCAACTTCTGTGCTGCCCACCAGAAAATGTGTGATTAGCTAGTGGGAAAAACATTTAGAGTTCTCTATTAATGAGCCCCGCAGTATGAACGAAGCTTGAGTAATTCCTTAGAGCTCGTGACTTACAGCAAAATTATAGTTTTCAGAATGTTGGATAAAGTTACAGGGCGTTGCTCAGCAATAGTAAACTTGCATTTTGAGAGAATTTTTTCCTCTCTCAAAACATACACAAATGTCTCCTAGCCAGTGTGTGAATTACTTTGTTTTGCTTACTTAGTTTTCTATTCTTTAGATACATTCTTCAGTTTTATTGTTTGTTGTTCTCTTGTATCTTTTTTAAAAATGGAACTGTGTCAGAGTAGGGATAAAATGGAAGCAAAGAAGCCCCGTTGGTGTGAGTTTTCATAGTTGTGAAGTTTGTAAGTAATATGAAAATGATACAAATTTCTGAAATAGGCAATTGACTGGCAGTTTGTGATCATTTAACTTGATATAGTCTCCAAAATGTGGGCAAAAAATGTGTAGTATTTTTAAATATCAACTCTGCTTCTTAGAAAAGAAATTGTTTTAATATTACCTTGCAAGTGAGCTGTTTTGAGTTCTTTGCCATGGAGTCAGAAAACTATTAGAGAAGGGAAGTGCTTGGGTTTAAATCCTCAAATTTATCTTAACAGCCTTATTTCTGCTTTTTAAACTTTAAAGTAGAAATAATAAAACTATTACTGGTTATTTATAAAATTTAAAGGAAGCAAAGATGTCTTGAAAATGGGTAACTAACTGTAGGGGAGAGAAAGGCAGAATCCAAGACAGTCATATAAATATACACAGTATGTGTCAAAACTTAGAAAAAAATGTGCATGAAATGAGGGGTAGTGCTTTGAGGGGGAATTAATGGCAATATGTCTTTTACCTGTAATAATTTTTAAAACTTTAAACATTAATCATCTTATATTTTTATTTTCTGTCTTTTCTAGAATGTAACTTTAACTATAGAACCTGTGTTATTCATATTTGTGTCTTTTAGTAAAGTGTCTTACATACAGTAGGTACTCAGAATATATTTGAGATGAATTATTAAGCCCTCTAAGTAAAAACTGTCATATTTATCTGCCTATTTGCACATTGGTGGATTAGACTATCCTTAAAAGATGAGAAAAGATTGATTTTGGGGATTATATGTTTATTTTTAAAATTAATTTTATTGGTATATTTTTGATACATATAATGATCACATTCATCATAGGGAATTTGTACCTATACGTAATATATCTTGATTATTCTTCATTCCCTTCCCTCCCTTCAACCTATGGAAGCTTTATTTCCATTTTTTTCCCTTCCATTGTCTCTCCTTCCCTCTCTCTCTCTCTCTGTCTCTGTCTGTCTGTCTGTCTCTGTCTTCCTCTCTGTCTCTGTCTCTGTCTCTGTCTGTCTGTCTCTTTTCTTTTTCCCTTATTTCCCTTCCCATTTGGACATTTTCTTTGTACTTCCTAATTTCTATCATTAATTTTGGTTCTTTACTCTTTTGGTTTCTCACAGAAGAGAAACAGTGCAATAATTAAATATGTGTGTCTGATTTACCTCACTTAAAAGTATGGCCTCAAAGTGCATCCATTTACCTCGATATGTATCAGGTTTATTCTTCTTCATGGCAGAGTTGTCGGGGTGTATGTTTAATATGAAGCTACTGAACTAGAAAAGGCTGCTATTTCTGGTTAACTTTTGTTATTTAGCAAGCTGCTTCAAGACTTACAATGTAAAACAACCATTTTGTTACGGTTGTGAAATTCTGTCTGATTTAGACAGGCAGTGTAGAAGCATGCCTGAGCCTCACCTGGAAAGGTTAAAAAGTGGATTGTGACTTCATGGCCGGGTGCCCAGAATTTGGAGGCTTTTTTACTCACATATCTAGTGGTTGTTATTGGCTGTTTCCCAGAACATGTATGTACGATCTCTCCTCATAGACTAATTTGAACATTTTCACAGCTTAATGGTAACTGACTTTAGCACCTAGGGAGAACCAGGTTGAAGCGGCACTGCATCAGGTGGGCTAACCTTGGAAGTCATGTAGTGACAGCTTGGCACCTCCTTCAAGGAGATGCCACAGACTTCAGCAAGAGGAGTATTGGAATCACATTGTGAGAAAAACATGGGAGATAGGTGCCATCTTTGGGGAAGAATTTGTCACAAGCTCTAACTGAAATGCAAAGTAAAACTGAGTTAATAAAACTATCGTTTTAAAAATAATCAGCAAATGAATGGCCTCTTGAATGTTAACAAGAGTTTTTATCTGTTAGCTAAGGATCCATTTATTTAGTTGAAAAACTTATAGAAACTTATAAACTCAAAGGTGTTTTAAATTATTTTATTTTTAAGCTCTAAACAAAACATTTTTCTCTCTTTTTGTACCGGAAATTTAACTCACAACCTTGCTCTTGCCAGGTGGGCACTTACACCGCCGAGCTAAATCCCCAGCCAAACCATTTCTCCTCTAAGTACACACCTACTCCATGCCAAATTACATCAACAGTATGGGTTGATCTTTAATCTTGAAAATCTAAAGAATGCTGTGAAATTTTAAGTCCTCCAAAATCTGAAAAGACATCTAGTCCCAAGCATTTTGGTTAAGGAATAATCAATGTGTTGTTTTTAGGGTGTAACTTAAACATAGATATATTACCCTTTAGCATTAGTGTTGATTAACATTACTTAATGCAGCATCAGTGTGCAGAAAAATCAGTGGTAAAAAAGCTTCTGCATCCTTCTTTTGATGTTTTAAGTCTATAATTTTACTCAGTCTTCCATCCACTCTTAATTTGGTTGGTTTTTGACCAATGTTTTTAATCCATCTTTGTCGTCTTATATTACTTTTCTCTCTTGGTGTTGTTAATTGTACTCCCCAAAGTAGATAAATGAGCAAATTTAATTAAATGTGTAATTTGCACTGTCTTCTGATCATTAATGAATTTGTAAGTAAGGTCAGACCTACAGTCTCACTAGTATTACAGTTACTGAATTCTTCAACTGATAATTAGTTGCTTTATACAGTTTTTAGTTTTAAGCTTCCATGTTTTGTGTGTTTATGCTTTTTAAATATTATCAATATAAAGGTTTTTCGATAGGATCCTTTCTGTAAGTTTTTTGTCTTTTTCAGTTGAAAATGTTTTATTCATACATTTCTGAATGATGGAAATTTAAGATGAAAAGATCATATGCTGTTATTGGGGTTTTTCATTTCTTTGAAAGAACTTCTAAATTCTTTATATTTTATCATAAGGCATATAGTTTAAAGTAAGCATAATTTAGAAGCTCAAATCGTAAAAAAAAAAAGACTTAATAAAATATCACTTTTTCCCACTCTCTCTAATCCTTAAAGGTAACCACTTTCAACTCCTTAAGTTGGTTTTGTGTGTGTGTGTGTGTGTGTGTGTGTGTGTATGCATTACATAGCTCCGTATTTTGAAATGTTTTTTGGAATGGTAATCTTTTGATTCACCTATTCGAGTTTCCATTATAGGAGAAAAAGATTCAGTGTTCTTACATAACTGTCTCTAGTGCTACTCCCCCAGCCTCAATTTAGTTGTATTACAACGTTTGGTTACATCAAGTACTGTAGTTAGTGTTGTATTTACATGATTATGCTTGTGCAAATTTTATTCACTGGTAGTGTCTTAAATAGCCTTGGAGTGTGGTTTTCTACAAGTTCTGTCACAGAAATCTGTTAGTTGCAGTGTTTTTTGTTTTCCTTTCCACACTTCCCTGCCCTTTCCTATTTCTCCACTCCACTGTGTTCTGAGTCTAATCTCTAAGCCTATTGCACAGTTCTTTTCCTGGGATGATTTCCCCTGTTGTAATCATTATACTTTTTATTTTTTAATTTTTTAAGATTTTAGGCTATGGTATTCACTGTCATCTGATGATGAGATCATTTGCTTGAATATCTGATTAAGCAAAATATCCCTATAGAGAGCAGATTACTGATGTTTTATGCATTGGTTATGTGTTCTGATTCTAAAAGTGTTTTTATTTTTTTTCTCTCCAACTTTGTGAATTTATGTCTTAAAACAAATTTAGTGTTACTTTAGTAGAATTTGAAGGGATAAGCTAAACTGTTTATGTAAGTGCTGTTCACTTATCCCTCAAGATTGAAATGATTTGATAAGACTAAATAGGGTACTCATGTGAAAAATGCTACATGATTATTATAGTTTTAATATGTAAAAGGCATATTAAACATCTTAGTGTTCAGATATAGTAACTTAACATAGGTTTTGCAGAAAGAGTACTGCTGTAGCAAAGAAAGGATGGTATACCACCCTTGATTGTGAGCTATCCCTTTAACTTCCAAAAATAATTCTTTTGGGAAAAAAACAGAAAAGTCATAAGAAAACTAGAAAATACTCACAAGGAAGAATGTAAGAATCTAATTCCACTACCTCAAAGTGACCACTGTTAACAATTTAGTATACATTTTCTATTCCCTTACCCATGTGTTTGCAAATCGGTAGTGTGTGTGTGTATTTAAATGGAACACATTTCATGTACTTTTTTGTTCCTGTATTTTTTTAATCATAAAAGTATATATATCCTGAGTCATGAGAATTTTTGTGCACAGAATCCTAGAGATTGTATTTATTCATTAAGAATGTCTAATGATTAACATTTATTTGGTTGTAGATTATTAATCCTGTGCTGATACCTTTTCTTGTTTTCTGTTTGTATGGACATTATTTCAGACTAAAGAGTTTTAAGAATGGGAGAAAAATTCACTTAGATATCCCAAATATTAACATTTTATTGTGTTTTCTTTTTCTTTCAATATATAGATATCTACAATCATGTGTTTAATGATAGGGCTGTATTCTAAGAAATGTACCTTAAGTTGTTTCGTTGTTGTGCAGACATAAAGCACTTTCATGAGCCTGTGTGGAATAGACCAGTCAGTGGATGTGGGCCGAGAGATGTCACAAATACCATGTAAGAGGCTGCTGCCAATCTAGTGTGACATACTGTGGTACAGTTCTGTTGTTTTTTTTTTATACAGGAGTAGTACACTCTAATGATAAAGTATATGTAGTGGATACAGAAATCAGTAGCAGTTACTTACAGTCATGAGATAATGGTATGAGCTATCCTGTTGTACAGCTGGCAGCTCAGTAGGTTTGTTTGCACCATCATCACCACAAACACCGAGTAACATGTTGCACTTCAGTGTTACTATGGCCATGTTATCATTGATAGGAAAACTACAAAATCAGGTTGTCAAAATTGGGAAATCAACATTGACCTAATGTTGTAATACACAGAGTTGTTCAAAGTTTGGTCATGGTCCCAATCGTATATCTTGTGGTGAAAGAAAATTTCAGGTGATGCAGTATATTCAGTTGTCATTTTTTATTTTCCTTTAATCTAGAGCTTTTTTTTTGGTCTTTTTGACATTTTGAAGAGTACAAGCTAGTTATTTTGTAAAATGCCTCTAATTTGGGTTTATCTAATGTTTTCTCATAATTGAATTCAGGTTATCCATTTTTGGCAGGCATACCACAGAACTGATAATGCTTCTCAGGTGTTTTAGACATGTAAAATGTATAATTCAGTGGCAGTACAGTCTCTGTAATTTACATTCATATTCCCTTTGTAATTTTAAAGTATCTCGTGGAAAAAAAAGTTTGGAGATCTTGTTACCCCTTGAACTTCTAGCACAAATTTTAGTATCCATTGGTGATTTCTGTATCCATTGGTAATTTCTGCCTGAATAATTTTCAACATAGTTTCTAAGTGATGATTTTCTAATTCTGTCATTCACTTAGTACTTAATGTTTACTCTGTCCTTGATTTAGCCATTGAGGGTCCCTTCAGACTTCAGATTCCTGTGTCCTTGTGACGTTTACCTGTTGTTCTTTAAGCACTTTCTTTCTTTTTACCACAAGAAGATATTCTAGGCTCACCTTCCACTCTTTCTGGGCCAGTCCTGGAATAAATAATTTCCTTTTTATTAGAAAATGGCTTTATTAGTTGCTGTTGGTTATTGTTGCTGGGCCCTCTTGAGACATCTAGGAAATAGATGTACGTGTATCTGAATGTGTGCATGTGTACCAGTAGATCTTTTCCTGTTTACTAAAAGTGAATTTTACCTCTAAATTTGTTTGTTTGTTTGTTTTGTGAGACAGGGTCTTGCTTTGTAGTTCAGGCTGCCCTGAACTCACTATTTAACTCAGGCTGGTCTTGAATTTAGGGCGATCCCCCTGCCTCTGCCTCTTGAGTGCTGGGATTGTAGTGGTGTGCCACCATGCCCAGTTGATACCTCAAGTGTTTGTCTTCTCTTGTGTCATATTTATATTCCATCCAACAGTGAGAAGCACGGTCCTGTTGTTCATAGTTTTGCTTATTGGTTCAATCCCAGAATATTAGAGAAAATAGTTTAAGAATTGCTTACTCATAGTGCTATTTGAAAGATTCCTAGTAAATAAGCTTCAATGTTTATAGTTTTTTCCTTTAGCTTGGGGGTATATTGGCTGATTGTCAGTTATCCAAGTTTGATAGATACTAATCATGTGAATTGAGATGGGTTCTAAGTGTAGAGTAGTCCTTGGATTTTAAAACAATACAGAATTAGTATTAATATTTTTATATTTTGTTGACTGCATGTTGAAATATTTTAGATGTGCTACATAAGATATATTAATATGATTAGTTTCACCTCTTTTTGCCTTACTTACTGTGACACAAAGGGTTGAACCCAGGGCCTTCACACTGAGCTGCATCCCCAGCCCTTTTTTATTTTGAGACAGGGTGTTGCTAAGTTACCCAGACTGGACTCAAAACTTGTAAACATCATGCCTCAGCTTTCCAGAGTGCTGAGATTACAGGCATTTGCCAGCATACCCACCTTATTTTTACTTTATTTTAATTTCACTATTGGTAAATATTATACCTGTGGCACTATTTTATTTTTATTGGACAGTACTGATTTTAAAACTGTTCAAAAGTTACATGGAGTAGTTTTATTTCTCTAGCATCCCCTCTCTCCTACCAGTGGCTATGTTATTTATTTGAAATGTAGTTCAGTTCATTTGTTTGTATTTTATGTTGTTCTCCTCATCCTAGTCTATCTTATTTATTCTTGTATATGTAAACATTAACATGGTTCCAGAAGTTAGCATTACATAAAAATACGTTTATTCAGAATATTGTCATCTTATTTTTCTTTATACAGACATATAATATTTCATACTCTTAGGCTGTTTTCAATATTTTGCATTTACAAATAGTGCTTCAGTCTTCTCTGTAGATATTTTTGTATATCTGACTTGTTTACTTTTCTCTCGTTGTTGAGACAAAATACGTGATGCCCAAAGTGAAGCAAGGAAAGGTTTATTTAACTTACAGTTTTTGGAGATTTCAGTCAAAATTCAGCTTGCTCCAAGGCAGGGTGGCATGGCAAACGGGCAGCCATGGTAGCAGAATGGGGGTGGCAAGCCACAAGAGTGAAAAGACAAAGGACAAAAGAGGGAGAGCACACCTCCTTCCCTTCCTTATAGTGTGTGCTGGCTCCACCACTGGGCGGGTGCAGCACTCACACAGCTAATCCCAGCGCTGGACTATGAACCAATCACAAATGAACCAATTCAGATGCTACCATGACTGCATGAGGCTTGGGGGGGCCCTTCCAAATATAAACCATAACAATATTGGAGGTACACTTTTAGGTAAATTAGTAACATAGGGTGGTTGGATCAAAAGTTAAAAGCATGTCTAGCTTAAAAAAAATTGCTAAGTCTATCTCTGTGGAGATTGTACAAATCTGAATTTCCGTTAACAATGTATTGGTTTACTCATAACATCTCCTTGAGTGTATTGGTATACTTTTTAATGGTTACTATTCTGATAGGTCAGAAATGGCATCTCAGTACGTATAGCATTTCTTACTATTATGGAAGTCTTTTTTTTGTGTGTGTAAGGGTCATTTTTATGTAAAATATCTTACATCTTCACTTTTCCATTTTTTTCTATTCTTTGTCCCTTAATTTTTGAGTGTTACGAGTTACTAATTTTAGTATTACCAACTTACCAGTGATACATTTTACAGATATTTCTTCCAGTTTGTTATCTTTTGACCTTGTTTATAGTGTTTGGGTATAGGTGTTGAGATTGCTGTGTTGTCCAATTTTCAGGCTTTTGTTTGTTTCATTTGAATTTTGGATTAAAATTAGTTGTCCTACACCCATGGAAGAAAAGAATTCACCTAATTTTTTTCTTAATGAATACTTGTTTGGTTTTAGTTACTAATTTTGGATCCCTGATCCATTTGGAAGTGGTCTGTTTTGTTTTGTGGTGATGATGGTTGTTAAGAATGTGGATACTCTTCACAAATTTGTTGCAGCATAGTTTCTTTAACAAAGACCAATTCTGTCTCAGGTATTTTGAGCTGTCTTTATTATATATAAAATTTCATTTGATTTATTTTTGAACTTCTTATGCTTGCTTTATTGTCCCACTATTTCTATTTAGACGCTTGATAATATATCGAGCTAGCTGACTTGGTGCTGTTGAATTGTTTTTAGTTCAAGAACAAAGACTTTGAGACTATCCTCATTAGTGAAATAAATAAGAGTCATGTTTATAAATATCACATTGTTTCTCTAGTGTAAAAAAGTATTAAGAACTGTAGGAGTAATGAAACCCAAAATGTGTAATTGCTACTGTAAAAAGAGAGGAAAAGAAAGTGCTCTAAAGGATATAACTGCATGTGTGTTTAAGTGTGTAAGATAGATGTCCATATTACTGTTTTTGTTAGAATGTTGAAAACGATTAACAGGCTCATTGTTTGAATGTGTACTTTGTATGTTTTAACTTTGCAACTTGAATAACTATTTCCAATGATGACAGTATGTAACTTATCAAGTGGTGATTTCTTAGTGTTTTTGTTTTTGTTGTGGTGGTGGTTCTTTTTTTTTTTTTTCTTTCCCCTTCGGAATTCTGTATTGTTGCTACCCTCTTTCTGTTGTTTGTTTTTTTCTTTCTCCTTCTCTTTAAATAAAAAAAAAAAAAGAACAAAGACTTATTTCTCTTTTTGTCCTAACTTACTTTTGTATCTTTCAGGAATATTGTGAAGCTTTCTTCATTTGATTTTTTTTATACTCTTTATTAAACTCTTATTTTTAAAAAACTCAATGTGTAGCATTTACAGAGCTGTATTGCTCTTTTTAGTGTCTCTAGCTTTTGTAGTATGAATGCATGGTAATGTATTTGACCTGGTCCATATCAGTGGACATTGACTTTATTTACTGTTATAAACAATTTAGAATAAATATTATTGTAGAAGTCCAGTTATTTTCTTAGATTAAATTCCTCAAAGAATTGTCTGGTCAGAGGCCCTTTGATTCATAAAGGTTTCTGAAACACATTGTTAGACTGCTAATAAAATGCACATGTCCAGCAGTGTGCTTGGGCTTTATTGTATTGATGCGCACCAAAGCAAGACCTCATTACGCTTGTTTTTTTTTTAATCTTTGCCAGTTTGATAGACAAGCAAATAACATTTTTATTTTGCATTTCTTTGCTAATTTATGTGACTTATGTTTTCTTTGCTGCACTGAAGAGATTGCCTTTTTTGTCAGCTAACCAGGCAGCCAGCATATGAAGTATCCACTTTGTGCCAATAAGCTTTACTGTATGTTGGAACTATAGTAATGATTAGGAATTGAGCGTCTTTTTGTGCTTCATATCATTGTGTCATTTTTATTGTTTTGTTTCTTCTCTTTTTTGGGGAGTGGGAGGAGTAGCAGTTAGAGGACATCTTTGTCCTATTAGAGTAGTCCTCAGAGACCTGAGAATATTTCCTTGTTCTGTTTTGTTGATAAGCTTCTAAGAAGTACTTATGTGTATGTGTTTTCATTTTATATTCTGTGGTAAGTCACTGTATTAAACTTTGAGTATTTATAAAATGATCTAATTAAAGTGCTTGGATAGATGGCAAGCAAATACTGTGTATTTTTATAAAAATTACTTTTATTATTTTCAGATGAAGCTGCTGCTCGTCAGAAGGAAACGTTTTTTACAATTTACCTTCAGACACAATCTTTTTGCATGTTGGAGAGAAGAGTCTTAGTAAGAGTTTTATTATTCAAAAAAAATAAATGTGGTAAGTTGACTATACTTAGACATATTTTATAGAAGTATTTATTTTCTTGAAATATTTACTGATATTTACTTGTCATCTTATTTTGTAACTTTCAACTAAGGTACTTTCGAAAGTGTCAATTTCCTGAAAGACAGGGTCTTTGGAACATTTTCTTGCTTCTATTTATTGTCTGTTTTGATTTTATGTTTGTTAACTTTTGGAATTAGTTTTCAGAGTTGAATTACTGCTTTGCTTGGTTTAGTTGCTTTGCTTGGTTTAGTCATTTTCCACTGGACTAACTGATAATTAGTATCCTTATCAAGTTCTATCTTACCTATAGTTCATGTAGGGAGTAGCGAAGACACAATGTTATTGTAGGACTTTAGTGATTTTATTCAGGAAGAAGTGATGGTCATTTACATCCTCAGAGTGAAAAATGTTACTAAAGATGTTGGAAATGAAAAATAATTGGATAAATGACTTTTTAAAATAATTTTTAATTTTTAATACTGTTCAATATATGTATTTATGTTTAATTAACATTTCTTTTCAAAGAAGTCCTTCAAAGAAGACTCAGTAGGTTGTTGATATGACCTGATACTTTGTAAGAGGTTTTCCTACCACATCCTGTGATGATCTTTTCAGTATATTCCAGCTTCTGACTGTTGGTATTGTCAATGGCAACTGGGAAAGCTGATTTGCAGGGTAAAGGCCTTAGTGGTAATCAGTGGGTTGATCACAGCAGCTGTCAGAAGGTAACTGTACTCATGTGCTAGTAACCGTTACAAGATGAGACTGGTGATTTGCAGATTTTCTTTAAAAACGGCTTTGCACAGCTAGACATAGTAAAAACTAAACGATGGTGACACTGGGATCTAAACAGTATTCTCAAACAGTAAGGATGAAGTAGACAAAGGAGAGGGTAAGAGTCTCCTTTGGTTTTTGTTTTCTTTTGTTTTCTTTGTTTTCATAGTCTTGCTTTTGTTAGTATCAGAAAGCTGTCATTGTATGTTTCTAGGTGTACTTCGCTCGTGAGTAGATGTGTGGGATTTCATGGTGTGCTAGATCTCAGAGCAAACTTACGTGAGATTTAATCTTAGTTATTTAAAATCTCCTTGTACCTCTCTTATTAGGAGTATCACTTTTTAAAGAAGAAAGTAATTTGCAACTGGCTATAAAGAGTGACATTGTGTCTGGGATAATGCTGTACTGTCCCTCAAGAGTACTTCCTCAGTCTCCAAACACAGCGCTGACAGTCTGTGACAGTGAGAATTGTTGAGCAGTAGTTGGGGAAGACGGACAGCAGAGTAAAGTGATTGTATGTAAGTTAATGAGATAGGGAAAGGAATGAGAGAACAGAGAGCAACTGTTAGGTTTTGTGGGGAATTTGAATGGAAGCTATTCTAGTTAGGCTCTACTAGTAAGTCAGTGAAATAAAACTACTCTGTGTGTGTGTGTGTGTGTCTTTGTTGAGGTGGAGAAACTAATTTTTTCAAGTTATTTTTTATTTTGTCATCAAAACTGTGAGGTAGAATGAAAAATTTTGAAGAGATTAGAAATATTTTATACCAGGAAATGAAACTATGAAGATTAGGGTAATAGAAAATGGGGCCTAATCTCTTCTAGGAATTACTGTTAATTGTAGTGAGAGCAGCTAGCATATTTAGATCCAAAATGACTGAACCTTTATCTCAGACAAGTATATCTTTCTCATATACTTGATTTGATACATAAGCACACACATACATGAACCACTAGCTGGGATTGTTTCAAAAATACATGGTGAACTATGCCAATCTTTGTCAGATATCAAGGAGCGAATTTCAGGATTTCTGGATATTTGGATTATGGAGGAGAATTTAGTGTGGAACAAGTGTTAGAGTCCTAATTATATACCAAGTGTAGGTTGAACACTCAGAAAAGTTTTAATTTGGGAGCATTTTAGGTTTTGGAGTTTTGGATTAGGGATGCTCACCCAGTATTATAAAAGTACGCTGTAAAATTTAAAACAATTCTGGTTGCAAGCATTTCAGATAAGGAATATTCAGTGTGTATTTGATTGTTCTCCTAAGTGTAATAAATAAGGGATCAGACCTTGGGTGCATTGTTTTAAAGCCCATTCTTCTTGTTGATTCTCTTTCTGGTTTTAGGTTATTACCACTTGTTTGGTCATTGATAGCATTGGATTAAGTAAGCATGGGAGAGGTATCATTCATAAGGTAGCTTGCTATCTTATTTTCTCTACACCAGTGATACTTTTTTTTTTTTTTTTAATATTCCAGGGTTGAATGGGAGGATACCTGTAGTAATCAAGGGAAGATGTAATAATCTAAAGATACGATAATAATGCTACTTCTTTGAAATTATTGCTAGGGTCTAGACTTGATTCTTTACTGCCTGGGGTATTGAATGCCCCATCCTAGGTTGAAGGTTTTCCTTGACTGAATATAATCCTTTTGACAGAATCTTCCACAGCTTTCATAAAATGAACCTTTAGCTTTACCTAAATTAATGTTACAGACTATTTGTGTCTCTCCTGTGTTCATATATTGAAAGGTAATCATCAGTGTGCTAGTAGGCAAGATCTTGGGGAAGTATTTGATCATAAGAATGAGATTAGTGCCCTTATAAGATATCAGAATACTGTGTCTCTGCCTTACGAGACATAGGAGGATACAAGGAAGGGTTAGACATCTGTACCCTAGAAAAAGGCCTTCACCTGAACCTGGCTGTGGTGGCACACTAATCTTAGACTACCACCTGCAAGAACTATGAGAACTTTCTGTTTATAAGCCACCCAGTATGTGGTGTTACAGCCTGACCTACACGCTCAATAGCTTTAGAATAAATTATTCTATATCTTCAGAATAGAATCTAGAATAATCTATTATAAATTCGGTATCTTCAGAATAACTGTTTTTTACCTCTTGGTATTGTTCAATATTATTTCTACTTGGATTGTTTCCTCTCATTCTCTTTGAGTAATAACTCCTAAAGGCCTACCTAAATATCACCCACTTGTTGCCATTTTTTTCTCAACACTCTAGGCCTTTAGTGATGGGTTCCTCCTCTGGATTTCTATAATTTACTGTTTTTCTCTTAGATGAAAACTGTAAAGCAACTTCTTTTTTCCCATCTTTACAGTTAGGCAGAGACACCTTAAGGGATAAAGCTGCATTTTTATTCATCTGAAACCATATTATTACTTGTAGTTTGACTTTTATAATTTCCACTGCTTCAGCATAGATTTCACTACAGTGTGTATACTTAATGTTGTTTGATGGAAAGAAAGTGCCATTACCTATTAATTAGCTTTTATCCATCTTTAACATTTATGTTTCTTTTTGAATCATAAGAATAATAGATTAGAATGTAATTTAAATATCGGAGCAATGTTTGTTCAGTAGATTATTCTTTAAGAGCCTGTGTTGTCCTCTGTATCTGCTGTCTGATGCATAAAGGAACATTGCTCTGAAGATGTATTATATTTTAAGGTGATTGTTGTTCTTGAAACTTAAGTGGTAAGCTTTGAAACTCTGTAGAAGCTCTTAATATTGTTTGCTTTAAAGTAAAACTTACTTTTTTTGTTTCTTGGGCACCTTTGGCTTTTACACTTGTTGGCAGAGCTACAGGGAGAGAGGAGATAGATACAGAGCCCTAACTACTATATCTGACAGATTCCACCTTGTTTTAAATATTCATTTTTGTTTCTCTCGAACTTTGGTGTTTATTATTCTGTTATGCGTTGTTTTACTTCATCATGGTTTTTAAAAGATCCATATTCTAGTCCACTAAATTAGTTAAATGTTGGGACTTTGAAATCTGAACCAACACTTGGAGGTCCTAAGTTTCAGTTTCTTTATCTGTAAAATTGGGATAATACTAGTTAACATTTAATGTATTGCAGTTGGGATCAAACAAGGTCTTAATATATAGATACTAAGCATAGACTATAATAGCCTCAACTTTTAAAATTTACTCAAACTAAAGCCTATTAGCTTTAGTTTATGCATCCTAAAGAGGAAAAAAAGTGAAATTATAATGCATGTCAAGATTAAATGCATGTCAAGCCCCAAGCTTTATTTGTTTGAGCTCATTTATTGTCAGTTATGTATGTACATCAGTTTAACTAAGGACAGAGCTGGGAGAGAAAGCAATTTCAAACACCTTTAGAAACACAAACCAACCGTCATGTATGTTGTGAGGGAAAGAAGTTTTAGGAGGTTTTGCTCCCCCACCTTCTGTTTTGCTCCCTGTTGCCAGGTTATATATACAGGGTGGAAAGCAAACTTCCTTCCACCTTTTTATTAGATGTTAAATTGCTGTTCGGTAAAACTTTGCTCTGAATTCCTTTAGAGGTGTCAGTAATAGGTGCTAACATAAATTTGGATCACTTAAGTTGGTGAGCCATGGGGTTACCATGTCGCTGGAGTGTGAAAGAGACTAAGCTGTGGCCTATTTCCTAACCTATAAAATGTGAAATCTGTTGGTGATGATGCGTGGCATCAATAGCTAGTGGAGCATAAAGTAAGTTCAGAGCATTAATTGCGTTACATTGTGAGAGAAACCTTTTCATGCCATTGTTTTTGTATCTTGGGACTCCAGGATCCTAATGGATTTATGTGTCTTGTACTCTTTATTGTCCTGATACTCAGATTTTTCATGAAATGTTTGTTTCCATTGTGCATGCTATACTTTTTTGTTCAACTGCATGCAAAGGGGCAAAGACTATAAATATCTAACAAAAATACTATTAAAATCTTGTGACTATTAAATACGTTCTATATAAGATTGAGAAATACCATTTGCAGTTGGTATTTGATATACATGTTTCTTTTATTTTAAGACTCAGATTTGAAAGTGTACCATACATTTTGCTTTGAAACTTCCTCCAGTCTAAGAACAGTGAGAGCAGTTTCAGTGGTCATTATTCCCATGTTCACATGTGCTTCTAGATGTTTTCAAATGCTTAGGATAGTTTGAGGAAAGACGTTAAAAATTACTCTTATGGGGAATAAGAGAAGAGGGAGTTCTTCTCCTGACACCTGTGAGGTGTTCTTCACCATATGCTTTGAGGGTATAGCAAGGTGAATGCGAAAGTTTCAAAAACAATAGTGAATTATTATTGTCATTACTTTTGTGTCTTGAAGGTTATTGGAGAGAGATAGGCCATGGATGCTTTAAAGTTCTTTGGAGCATTTTTCATCTTACTGAAAGCAATATTTGAACTCTTTGTTTGCTTTGTATTTACACAGATTCTAAGCAAATTGTGAGTATTTGTGAAATCAATACAATATTGTAAGACCATCCTGCTACCAGTTAGTCTAGCAGAGTAGTTAAGTGTAGCAACTTTGAAATCCTAACAAATGCTGAGAAGCTAGAGGTCTTATTTAAACTCCAGATTTCTTACCTGTAAAACTGGAATAATAACTGCTTCAGTATTATATAAGTGAAGTCAAATATAAATACACATATGCTTGGCTTGCAGAGTAGCACCAGCTAAGAGAATAGTGATGACCGGTAAAGCTAGGACAGGCTGACTGGGGCTTGTATTTTTGAATTCTAGTTTTCAAGGCTCCTTATTTTCTAGCTAGGCCTTATTTTTCAGGGAAAGAGGATGTGTGTATGTATGTATGTATGTATGTATGACAGGCCTTATGACATAGTAAGCACTCATTAAATATTACTACTCTTATTGGCAATAGTCTGCCAAGATTTTACTTTTATTTGTAGAGCCTAAATTTTAATGAAACAACATAATTAAACATGGTTCATAACAGCAGATTTTGAAAAATAAATCAGTATTTTTGTTAAACATGGGTTAACAGTTCTTTCTTAACCAAAATAAAAACTATATAAAATGACTTTCTAATGAAAAGGGGAGTATTTTTAGTGGTGTTTTAAGATAACTGCAAATGAATATAAAAAGCTGATTGTTTTAGGGTTTTTGTTTTTGGTTGTTGTTGTTGTTTGTTTTTTTGGTACCGGGGATCGAACTCATGACCTGGCGCTTTCCAGGCAGGTGCTCATGCCTGCTGAGCTAAATCCCCAGCCCCAAAAGCTGATTATTTTAGAATGTATTTAGTTATCAGCATTTCAATGAATTTATGGATTATATAGAAATAAGAATCCAAGAATTACCAGTCTATCACTTAGCTAACACAAGGTGTTTTGTTAGCTGTATTCTGAGTTAGGGTCTTTTCTTCGAAATTTCTGGGATAAATGCTTTGTTCTGGTGCTAACAATAGTTGTTCTAGAGTTCTTGTTCAGTGTGTATGAGGTGCATTTTTGTGGAAATGGGATGGAAAATTCATCCTGGTCATTTACACTAATGGAGATGAGCATTAGTGTGGATAATACATTTGGATTTGATGTGGATTATGTGATTATTTTTGCAGCATAATTAACTTCCTGATTAAACTTTGCTCAGCGTATATCCTGAGCATATATTGGGTGAAAACTGGGTGATACAGCTATAAAATGATGGTTACTAATTTAGTTGATAGGTGATTTGGATTCCGGTCTCAGTTTCCACTCAAATAGCTGTAAGTCTTAGATAAATTCCCCAACCAGTATTCTCCTTTAAGATGAGCTTACACATCATAATTTTCAAAGGTCATTTTTAGGTTAGGTGGAGGTATTATAGTTCAGAAATCAGTGCGGTAATGACACATTCTGGCCACTAGAGGGTGAAGTCCAGCCAGTCTTACACTGTTTTTGATCAGCATTGGAAATGAAAGAGGACACATTGCTCCACTGTCCCTGTAGGCTAAGTCTTCTAGAGCCTGCTTCTCTCTGATTCTATATCTATTCAGTATTTTTCTTGTTTTTAACTTTCTGAATGGGATTGGGGCATATTTAAAAAGGAAAATAGTAGAGGTTTCTAGTTATAATTTCATTTGGTTACAGTAGTATAGGTGAGCAATTTTAATTCTTTGTCACAAAGAATTTCCCTTTCCCTCACGTAGACATGTATACACATGCACACGTGCATGGTTGCACACACACACACACACACACACACACACACAACAGCAAACTCTCCTTATTTGTTCTCTGTAAACAAAATGCCTCTAGAAATATACTAGAATGAGCATAGTACTGTACTTGTAATTGTAACTCAGGTTTCATTTCTGCATTGTTGGGAGGAATGTAATCTAGTGTAACCACTTTGGAAATTCCACATAAACTAAAACTAGAAATTCCATTCAACTCAACTATTCCCCTTCTAGGTATCTTCCTGAAGGAGAAACATATTATAATAATACCTGCACACCCATGCTTATAGCAGCATAACTCATAATAGTAAATCTTAGAAGCAGCCTATATGCCCATCAATAGATGAATGGATAAGGGAAACGTAGCCATTTATACACAGTGGAGTACTACTGTGTTACATAGAAGGATAAACTTCATTTGTAGGAAAATAGATGTACCTTGAAACCATAATGTTAAATGAAATAAATCAGACATATACAAGCTTAAATATTGCATGGTTTTTCTTACATGAGAAACCCAGATTTAAACAGGAAAACAAAAGCTAGGTGATAGGAAACAGAGTGATAGATCTTTTGCAGAAAGGAAGCGGGGACCAAGAGAGAAAGAGGATGAAAAAAAGAATTAAGACATGTTACATACATATACCAACTCCACATGAGAAGTGTAATTATTATGTACTGGAAAATGTACTAATAAAAGTAAAAATTAAAAAAAAAACTTGTAACCTAAGTTCAAGTCTTGCTTTGTCATTTAATATTTTTGTAACCATAAACATTAATATCTTCAGTATGCTTATTTCAAAAGTGAAGATGCTGCTGGGTGTGGCAGCACATCCCTGTAATCCCAACACTTGGAAGGCTGAGGCAGGAGAGTTGCTGTGAGTTTGAGGCCAACCTGGGCTACAGTTCAAGGTCATTTTGAGCTGCATAGTGAGACCCTGTCTCAAAAACAAAAACAAAAACAAAATAAAACAAAACAAAGATGTTGAGTTCTGACTAATATGATCCCTTCCAGTAATCTACTATTAAATGCAACACCATAATGAAGTTGTATCTTATAAACATTTTATTTCTTTTTAGATGGGAACAGCATTATTAGTGTTGTTAAATCATTGATATTAAAGTGTTAAACCACTCTGCAGAGGCAGAAAAACAGTTGCCACTCTGCAAGACATTTCTCTTATCCCACAAACAAAGGCACAGCTTTGCTAAGCATAGGCTCAAGGTAGCATCAGTTCAGTCAAGAACTGAGCAAGACTAGGAGCCGGGTCAACTATATTTGGGTGTAGTTGATCAGAGGACATCAGTTGGACATGTCTGAGCCAAAAAAAGAGGGCATGTAACTTCTGGGAATCCATATCACAGCATTGGAGTCAAAGTCCATTTTTCCTGCTGCATCAGTGAAAATGATCTTACTGCATAGTCCAGTTCTGTGAGTCTGAGTTGTTGCCTGAGTGTTTAGGATAACATGGAAGGAATAGAAGGCGTGGAGTTATAAGTAGATAGGCTGAGATGAGTGTTCAGAAGGTGACAGAGAAAATGGGCCCAGAAATGTGCCTATGAAAGTAGGCTAGAATTAGTACTTACAATTTGATACGTACACAAGAGAGGAGACGCCAGACAGATAAAATAGGAATACCACTTTAGGATTATGTATAAAGACAGGATTTTAATCTGTCCTGGTTTTAATCATCATTGGCATTGGTTGACAAGTCTACAAATCTAAGACTCCACATACTTGAGATTGGTTAATTATATCACTGACAAACTCTAGATGGTTTAATGGTTCTAATAGTTTCACACTCCATTGGATACACATATTCACAGATCTGCTCACCACTGCTGCAGAGTTCATTTCCCAGAAAAGAACTGGCTAGTAAAAACTTTGGCAGGCAAGGTTGCTTTCAAGTACTGCTAGGAATGGAGCCCAGTTGTTCCCTTTGGGCTTGGAGCTGTTGGAATTCATTGTGATAGCATTGGGAAGAATGGAACTGTAACATTTTTACCCTACTTCATGACAGCAAAGCAGAGGTGTTAGGGTTTCTGTTCTAGAGGTTTATACTGAAAGTAACTTAACTTGATTGTGTGTCTTAATATTACTGGGTTTCTGACCGCTGAAATACGGGTTGGATCGATGGTGGTTTGGAGAAAGTAGAAAGAGGGCTATCCATCATTCAGAGGCTCCATAGAAACTGGCTGATAATGCTGCTTTCACCAAGCAGCCATCTGTCCATCCATCCATCAGCAGGATGAAATGAGATTTAGCGGAACAGGCAGCCGTAACTCAGAGACATTTTCTAACCGGCAGTTGCAGACCTGGCCTGAGTCTGACCACAGAGCACAGTGCTGGGGTTTAGCGTGGTGTGGTAGCAAGCGCCTTCTCTTCCCATCACTGCCAGCCTAAAGTATGTTCAGCCTTTTCATCACCAGCTTCACTTGTCATGCAAAATTTGGCTAAATTTGGGGTGACATGGAGATAGTAGTTTTCTTTCAGCTCCAAACTTGTTTTACAAGTTGAGCAGACTCTTTTGATGGAAAGTATTTTTATTTACAGCATAGATATTTCTGCTGACAGTTTCCCATTCCTCATGCTAATGAGGAATGAGGTGAAATTGTAGGGAATTCAATTGTAGAGAGTTTTGTTTTATACAAATTCTTCTTAAAATTTATATCTAGATTCTTAGATAGTAAAAATTGAATTTTCATTCTTTACATTAGCAGTGCTAATGTGAAAGGAAAGAAAATATAAACAATAAAATGTATAAAAGATTAGAAGCAAGAAGCTGGGGGATCCCTAGAATGGGTACTTAGGCTCTGAGTAAGTGAATATTAACTGTAATACTATTAACTAAATCTTCCTGGCTGTTCCAGTATTAGCATTGTGTGCTTATGTTGCCTTTCCTGGTGTCTCTTTTTACTCATGGCCAGCTTCCTTGACTGTTTTCTTACTGTGACCATCTCAGACCTCAGCTCCTGCTCTTTGTTCTGAAGCCTCAGTTTTACTTCAAATCGAGGGAGGGGTTGAAGGAGCCTAACGTACCGGAGATACCTCGGAAATGAGAGCCTTGGATGAATTCCTGGGCTTATTGATCCACCGGCAGTTTATGCATCCTGACATTCATAATCTCAGTAGGCTGCTGATGTACCTGATTAATGGGCCCAGGGGCTGTCCATCCGTCACTTCACATTAATTACTGAAGAGGTGTTTTTCCAGTGATTTACCTGACAGTGGGCTGTGATAAATACCCCTAAGCAGAGTGGGCAGTGATTAATCACAGGGCCACACCCCTCCCCCCACTTTCACTTTCCCCTAACCACAGGCCAGCACTGGGACCTGACCAGAGGGTGCCCCCTCCCCATAAGCTATCCATCTCCATAATTGCTGTGGATGCATATTTATTGGGGCTTGGTACCTGGCAGATAGCATTGTAAAGTTTGTGCCAAAGATGATGGAAAATAAATCTTCCCAGCAGGAAGAGTAACTAACGTATTTTTGCATAGGGCAGGTAAATGTATATGAACTGCTCTTATGCTACTTTTAAAAATTTGAGAGGAATAATTGCCTACCTATCACGCATGTATTTGGCACTGCGATGGGTGCTTTGTAAGCTTCAAAAAGAGAGAAAGAAGAGGTGTTGTCTGACATTTGTAGTCTCTCCAGGGAGGACATGTGAGCAAATATGAGAACTTACAGACATTTTCAAGATGCTAATATAATCAAGGGCAGATTGGGATAAAAGTCTAGTGTTCCATTTCTTTATGGACTTAGTAAAGTGAAAGTTGGTTAAAATATTTTAGTGTTTTCTATGTATCTAGCACTATTTAACTCTGGAAAACAGCTGCAAATCTCAAAGAGAAAAATCTAGTGCTCCTTGCCTTAATTTCTCAAAGTATAAAATAAACTTTTCCAGGAAGTTGTTGAATTAATTTAAGATTAGTACAGGATTTTAAGTGATTTAAAATTTTGCATTTTTCCTCAGCGTATTTAGTACTATGTTCACAAGAAAACAAGAAGCATATCTGCCTTCAAGAAACATGTAGTGTGAGATTTATTTTTTTTTTAAAGCAGCAGCAAGCTGTCATTAGGTCATCCAGCCTGGCTCCAACTCCAGGATTCAAATGATCCTCCTGCCTCAGCCTCCTGAGTAGCTGGGACCACAGGTGTGAACCATTGAGCCTGGCTATAAATGCAAGATGTAAATAAGAATTTCAGGTAGTATATAATGATAAATGAATATTATAGATGATTAAATGTATTGTTCACAGAAGGTGAAGTCATTGTACCTTCAAATAGTTGTAGGAAAAAGCTAAATTTGAGGTAAACCTTTTGAACAAATAGTAACCAGGGCTATTTAAACTGGAATAATTTAAGGAGAGCATTTCAGGAGTTGGAAGGAAAAAGGATATGAGATCATCCTGCCTAAAATGGAAGATTTTTATCTACGAGTAGTAGAAATATGAAAAAGAAGGCTGATGTGACGTTTGTATCTTGTGGGCTCCAGTGAATCACAGAGGATGTGTGTGTGCTGCAGGGGGTCAGAATTTACACATGACAGGCTAACACTGCACACCACTGTGCCGGCCTCCAGTCCTCCCAGAGGGTTTTTCTCAGTGTCTGCTCTACCCTTACACATAGGTCTTCCCTTTGAACTTACATTTCAGGTAATGTATCTCAGGATGCGTTAACTCCTCTTCTAAGTAACTGGTTGTTTTTACTTGTTCCTTGAAGGTTTCTAGCCTTAATGGAGGATTTTCCATTGGTTTGAGTTAGTCTCAGTTTTAGGTAAGTGCCTCAGTTTTCTTTGGGTCTCAGATCTGAGATTTTTTTTTTAATGATTCTGTCCATTCATTAGTGGTCTAAGTTTTTGTTTTGTTGAGGCATTACTTTATAAGTGGCCTAGTTTAGTAGTTGGAATAAACTTACTTGATTTTTTATTATGTTATCTACTTATGAGGCTATATCTTTGAGAAAGGTCTATGAAAAGACTTCAAATGAATGTGTACTTGGCTTATTTCTCCTCAGTCCAGGTATGTTAAAGCAAAGGCTAATTTCTTTCACTATAAACTGTAACGTTACAGATTATTGTCTTATTCTGTTAATTTAAATTGTAATGCATATTTTACGCAGTCTGCTTTGAACAGAAGAATGAACCTCCCAATGGATGTAGGAATCATTTCGTGTTTTCAAGCGTGCAGTAAAGATACTGCAGTAAACCAGGAGTGATGGCACATGCCTATAATCTCAGCACTTGGGAGGCTGGGGCAAGAGAACTGCTGCAAGTTTGCGGCTAGTTTAGACTATGTAGCAAGTTCAAGGCCAGCCTAGACTACATAGCAAGAGTCTGTCTCAGTAAAACAAAAACAAACAAGAGTGTACTACAGTAGAATCTGTTGTAGTTCATTAGCGTATTTTAAAGATCTCTGGTATTCAAGTATAAGTTTTTATGTTATAGAACACACAGAATCTTTCATGTTTAGGTTAAGTCTGTTGTAAGGTGAAACTCTTATTGCAAGGGATAGCAGTTCTTAGTTTTCCTGCTTGCAAGTGTTTTGTGCTTGACCGTGGGAGTGGAGGGTTTTTTTTTTTGTTGTTGTTTGTTTTTTAATGGGTACTAGGGATCGAACTCACGACCACACGCTTGCAAGGCAGGCACTTATGCTGCTGAGCTAAATCCCCAGCCTGGAGTGGAGGATCTTGAAAGTGTGGCAAGATTTAGTATATTGGAATTTCCTGATCAGATGGTGTAATGTACTGACAGTTTACTATTTTACTTTGTCTTTCATTCTACTTTATAACCAGAACATCGTATCCTTTGGAAGAGAGAATATTTCCTATACCTGTTATCCAATTTCTGACTTTAATGAACTGTTAGAATAGTATCTTTCAGACTCAGTCAAGTGAAATCGACAGGGAATAAATTGATTTTGAATTATGAGAATTTTTAAATTAAAAAATGAAATAGAATAGATGAAAATAAAGAACAATGTATTTAGTGAGGATATTTTGTGGATTGTATCAAACTTAAAAACTTTAGCACATCAAAAGAGATAATCAGAGTGCAAACACAACCTGGAGAATGAGTGAATATGCTTGAAACCATTTATCAGATAAATGGTTAATGTCCAGAATATATTAGAAACTACTCTAATTCAATAACTGATATCCCAATTAAAACATGGGCAGCTAACCTGAATAAGCATTTCTCCAAAGAATATACCTAAATAGCCAAGAAGAATGTGAAAAGGTACTCAACATTACTAATCATCAGGGAAGTGCAAATCAAAATTACAATGAAATATCATCTTATACCTGTTAGGATGGCCATTATCATAATTGTTAATTTTATATTTCAGGATTTAAAAAGTATTTATAACTTTATTAGGATTCAACTCCCAACCTTTGCATCATCTCTTTCTCCCTTATTGGGTCATTCTCTACCTCCTGCTTCCTTCCTTTTCTGTGAATTATGTCTCCAACTTCACTTAAATCCATTGCAGTGTCACTAACAACTTGTCTTGCTTAGTCAGGTAGAAAATTCTCAGTTCTTCCTACTTGACCTTTGTTGCTGGGACACAGCACCCCACATCCAAAAGTAAGGAAGGAAGGTTTAGCTCACTGTTTGTGGAGGTTTCAGTCCATGATCAGCTGGCTCCAAGGCAGGGTGCTATGGCACTGGGGCAGCACTTCAAGGCAGCAGCCAGAGCAAAAAGGGCAAAAAAGGGGGAAGAGCAGTCTTCTCTTCTTCCCTTATACTGTATGCAGGTCACCCCTGCCTCTTAGGGCAGATGTAGCACTCACAAAGTCTGTGTGCCCTGCTGGTACACAGGATGAGGATATTTACAAAGCAAGGGTCCTGGCTCCCTGCTGAGTCTCCTAGTTAAACTTCTAAACTTCTCAAATTGACACAATGAATCAGCCATAACAACCTTTGAACAATTTTCAGTGCAAGTGTTTATTTTTGTGTTTTATTTTCTACACTTGCCATCTGAGATACTATATGTGCTTGTTTACTTTCTGTGTTCTTAATCACAATTACTTTGAAAGCCTCCTTCTCCCACCAAGTGGTGGAGTTTCCCTCAGTGCTTATTCCTACGGTCCTCCCTCACTCTCTAGGTGATTTTTATCTTGCTTGGTAGTTTGATGCTTCATGGCAATGAACCACAAAGTTGACACGAATTGTTACGTCTCCCTTGACATATTTCGATTTATTTCTTTTGTACCAGGATGTCCAGTAGATACTTGTAATCCTGCATTTATGTAAAAACTTTGATTCCTTTTTTATTTCCTTCAGTCTTTTCCATCTTCATAAATATAAGTGTTATCACTGCAGGTGATCATACCAAAAAATATGAGCAGCTTTTCTCTTCCATTTACTAGCACATAGTTCATCCACCAAGTTTTGTTAATTTTGCTTTCCAAATCTATCATTAATCTACTTGTGACTTTTTCTGCATCTACCCTGGACATACTGTTACAACCTTTGAGCAGATGTTTCTCCTCTTTTTACCCCCTTCTATACGCATGTATTGCTGGGAAGATCTTTAGCAGAGGTAAGTCAGAGCATGTCATTTGTCTTACTTAACACATTGAAAATAAAATCAAAGCTTTTATCATAGCTTGCAAACTCCTGTTTGTTTTGGCCCTTAGCTGTCTTATACACCCCTTCCCTTCTCCCCTTGTAGCCACACTTGGTTTGCTGTTATTCCTTGTACATGCCCCAGGGCTTTTGCACTTGTTTTTCCTCTTTTCTGGGTCTCTCTGCTGATTTGTACATCTCACATACTTAGTTCAGTATCACACCAGGTATTCACTTAGGATAGCCTTCTTGCTTTACCACACGTTCTTTTTCCTAAAGCAGCCACACACAACTGTGTATCTCCATTGCTGCTTCATTGTACTCCATAGCATTTCTCATTATCACATTTGATAGTATATATTTAAAGATTTGTTGTTTATTATCCCCGTCATTACAGTATTAGCTTCATGAGAAACTTGTTTTATTTGTTACTGTATTCCTAGTGCCTAAGATAGGACTTGGACATAGTAAGTACCCAATAAATGTTTGTATGAAGGCGTAGGTCCCAAATCTCACGTTGGAGATGCAGAACAGCATCATCTATTGAAAGATTTTTCTCACTGTGATTTAACACATGCTTGCTTTGTGCCACGTAGATGTGAAGACAGATCTTAACCTGACACTGGAAGGCATGCAAACAAATAACTGCTATAAAGCAGCATGATCATTGCTTTAATGAAGTTATATGTAAAGATACATAGTAGGAATTTAAGGACCCAACCTCATTATATCAGGGACAGTCAATGAAAAAGGAGAGTACTTTTTATAGAAAAAATAACTTTGATTTTTCTTTGCTTTGTTTTTGGTAAGGCTTGGAAGAATGTGGAGGAGACTCAGGCAGGCATCTGACTGAGAAAAATAGTATATTTTAAAATAGGTGTGAGAAGAAAGCTTGTCCTGCTTCTGGTTGGAACTGATCAAAAATGGTGTCTCAGATTAGAAGTAGCTGAGGATAAGACTGGGTAGATAGGGAGTTGTGGGCGCAGCAGTGGAACTACATTAGTTAGTTGTATATATTATGCAAAGAGCTTTAATGTTTCAATCTGATATAAAGAGTCAGTAAAGAAATTTGAACAGGGAAATGACCAGATTCATTGAAATGTCAGGGACAGTGGATTCAAAGGTTCTGCCTTGAAAAACTGGTTTCACAGTGGTACTGTTTGCTAGACTGTGAAATAGGAAGGGAAGAGCTATGATTTTTTTTTTTTTGAGATGATAGCTAGAATTTGAAAGTATGTAATTACATTAAGTACCTGGAATTCTGATTTGATTACATCAATATGTTTTGTATTTTACATTTAATTACAAATATGTTGAAGTTTACTTTTAAGATACTCATTGTTATGGACATAACATGCTGCTAAACTGAAGGATCTTGGTATCTTTTTAAATTTTGGCATTTTGTAAGTAAGTCAATGAGAAAGAGAAATAAGAATGCTCTTTTTTTTATAATTTTATTTAAAGAGGAAAAAACAAAACAAAATAAAACAGAATAAAGGGTAGCAACCATACAGTATTCCAAGGAAAAAAGGAAAAGTACAACAATAAAACCTAAGAAATTATTACTTGACTAATTACATATTGACTTCTTGGAAATAGTTGTTCAAATTACAAAGTTAAAGCATGTAAAGTAGACATTCAAACAGTGAGACTGTTAACAGTTCTG